>CAJNDT010000172.1:0-270000 GCA_905221615.1 Symbiodinium sp. CCMP2592
CCTCAAGACCTGTTGGCATCGACGGTGTCACCGCATCTACTAAGGGCAACGACCTCAGTGGTCCCCCTGTCGCCTATGACGATTCCATCCATGAGGCAAGGAGGCGTCAGATCGAGAAAGAGATCGCGGAACAGTACGAGGAGAAGATTTCTGATCTGCGTAGTGAAGTACTCAAGGCTCAGAAAGCCGAACAACGTCTCAGAGCTGATCGTGATGAGTGGAGATTATTCGCTGAAACGATTCAAGAAAATAATGGAGACGATGACGGTGATGAAGCTGGCGACGAGAACGGAGAGGAAGAGCATGATGAAGGTACCGGCACGGGGTATGATCCTCCAGATCCGCCTGACGACGATGATGACAAGAAGAAAGGTGGAGGGGGCAAACCCGAATCGGATCCTGGCTCGCATGCGCGTGATCCTGATGGAGATGCGGATCCTGAAGTTACAGAGGTGAGAATTTCCAGGAGGGAAGCCGACAAAGTGACCGTTCCTCCATGGCCTACTCTTACTCATCTCAACAACTGGCGATCTGTGTGCACGGCAAATGTCTTAGGGGCATCAGCCGACCCACATCATGAGGACTGGATGTTATGGCTGGCACCAGCGTTCAATCCATTCCCTGATGTCGAAGCATTGAATGATTCAGGACACAAGAAGTTCAAGAGCATCGACGTCAAATTGGGGATTGCCATGGTCGCAATGTTACGTGCCGGTGGTGACAAATCAGCTGACCTGTACCTCGAGGTGAACCGGAAAGCCAACGATTACATCAGCAGGCCTGACGTGAAGATCATCAAAGGACGACAAGTCATCGCGATGATGTACGAAAGTTTTCGAACGCATGATCGTCTTGACATGATCATCACTCTTGAGTATTTGGTGAAGCTCCAGTACCAAGGCGACAACAAGCTTCATACGTTCAAGCAGACGTGGTTGGAATTTCTGGGACGGATGAGACCAGAGGACATTCCATCCAAAACAGCTCTCCGTGATTGCTTGTACAGCAAGATCAAGGACTCGCCCGCAATGAAAATGGACTTGGGCATGCACTATGAACATTTGCCCTACAACCATGAAGATCGATCGTACGACAACCTGATGAAGATCATTGATCGTACCATCATGCGGAAACGAGAACAGTCAAATCTCACTCAGACTCAAATTGGCTTGCGCCAGATGCTTGAGGGCAAGGATTTGCTTGCTGCACCGGCCAAGGTACCTGAGAAACCAGCGCCTAGCGCAGCTCCATCCGCAAAGGTCAAGGCTTCGCCGACCAAGCCGGATAAAGCGACACCTGTACTACCTCAAAGCAAAGCGAAGAGTCATGCGAAGACCAAGCCAAAGCCCAAGAAGAATACGAGGAGTGAGTCAGCGGACAACAGAGGCGACAAGAGCAAGAAGCAAATCCGCTGCAAGTTCCATTTCACAGATGCAGGGTGTCGAAATGGTGACAACTGCCCATTCAGTCACTCGAAGAAGACTCCAGAGCGACCCTTTACGCCGAGGACGAGAACTCCAAGTCCATCTGGAGGAGGAGGAAACAGGATATGCTACTCGTTCAAGAACACCGGCTCGTGCTCAAGAGAGAATTGTCCTTTCAAGCATGAGGCAGCAGCTACCCCAGCTCCGGAACCAAAGGCAAAAGCTAAAGCTAAATCCGAAGCGAATGCAGCTCCAGCGAAGCCGAATGCCAAGGCCAAGGCACTCCCTGCGGCACCCGCCATCAGATTGTGTCGAAGGTGGAATCCATCAGCTCCGGCTATATGGAAGCGATCTTCAAGACAAGATGAGGAGGAGTCAGATTGTCCATCCGTTGACAGCGACTCTGATTCGGATTGTTCAACAGATGACGAATCCTCGGGAACGACTACGTCGACCCGAAAAGTGACAAAGCGCAATGTGACATTTGCCAATGACGTGAAGTTCATTTCTTCGTGTCCTAGACGATCGAAGAAAGACAAAGAGCGGAAGGTGAAGCACGTCGACATGGAAGCGTTTGTCAATGATGAGGATCGCGCTGTGAGCTTGGAATTCGCCAAGCACAAAGCGAGGTTGAGGGCACAGATCATGAGAGATATGGTTGACGACGATGATGATCAATGCGGAGATCGAGTTTCATTCGTACGAATCCCAGGAACGTCTCGAGTGGAAGAAGTTTCGTTTTACGACGGTGAGGATTCCATCGTTGAGCGCGAACTCGATGCTGCACACAGCAAACGGATCATCAATCAAGGGTTATTCAAATGCATGGTTCAACCAGTCATCCTTAAGAAGAAGATCAAGTTTCTCATGGACACTGGATGTGGTCATGACCTCATATCTCAGAAGAAGATCGAGAAGCACAGTCTCGAAACACTCGTGACTCCAGAGCCCATATCATTTCAGACAGCAAATGGAATCACCGATACCGATCTCGTGTCGAATTTCCAGACTGAGTCGTTCGAGGAACCGATCAACGCTTATGTGTTGGACGACACGCCGTCGGTGCTTTCCATAGGCAAGAGATGTATGAACTTCAACTACGGGTTTGTGTGGCCTCCCGGAAGGGAACCATTCATGATCAACCCGCAGGGCAAAAGAATATCTCTGTTCGTGAACGGTGACATCCCGTACGTTCGTGCCGGGAGTTCCAAGTCATTGGTTCATGATGATCCGGAGGCCAAAGCCATCACCGAAATCTTCAAAGGTGCGTTGACAGCAGGCAATGTTGACGTCAGCGTCGCAGCTGCCGCTGAAGCTGCACCGAGCGAGATCGAAGCAGAAGAAGAGGGTGATGATCATGAACGACCTCCTGATCCTGAACCCCAAGAACCTCCTATAGAAGAAGTACCAGAGTCCGAGGCCGGACGCCCTCCGGACGACGACGAAGGAAAAGGAGTGGGTGAAATTCCATTGGATGGTGACGATGAGGTGATCATTGATGTGGAAGGCGACGGTGCGCCGAGCCGCAAGGCCAGAGTCGGAACACTGAAAGCCGAAGCTAAGACATTGGCACATCTGTGTACTCATCGCTACCGCAATCCATATTGCGAATCGTGCATACGCGCGAAGATGAAGCACTTGCGAACACAACGAGGTGCATTTCAACGTGTGATCAAACACTGGGGAGATCTTGTGACGTTCGACTTTCTTGACATGCGCAAGGCCGCCGAAGCAGGCATTGGACTCGATGACGGGCACGTGAAGTTCTAGTCATCAGGGACATCGCCACCAAAATGATTGCAGCGATTCCCACGGCTTCAAGGAGCACTGACGAAGTCGTCATGGCCATCAGACGCCTCATGGGAAGACGCAAGATTCATATGGCGTACAGTGATGAAGCACCAGAGTTCGATTCAGCTATGGCACAGTTGAAGATCGTGATTGATCATTCCCTTCCAGGGAAACCCAGTAACAATTCACTCGCTGAACGATCAAATCAAGAAGTGATCAACACAGTCGCAGCATCCATGCTACACGCCGGATTGCCCGCTCAATACTGGTCCTTTGCGCTTAATTGCGTGATGCAGAACCTCAACGTTGAAGACGTGGAGGGCGATGGTGATTCAGCATGGAAGCGAATGACTGGAAAGGACTTCGAGGGAAAAGCCATACCCTTTGGTGCCAAAGTCTTCTTCAAGCCGACGGACACAAGGCCGAAGACATATGGCAACAAGTTCGATCCAAAGGGGATTCCAGGCATTTTCGCCGGATACATCATCACTGCTGGTCAAGGATGGTCCAAGAAGTATCGCGTTTGGGATATGAAGGAATTTGCCAACGCGAACTTGTCGATGGACGCATCTGTTCCCAGGAAGTTGATGAGACCGTACGAGACAGAAGTTATCTACTTCCCAGAGGAGATAACGTTTCCCCTGAAAGCCGAGTACGAGAGGATGAACTCAACCATTGAGGGACTCAGGGACAACGTTGACCTCGCTGGCAAGGAGATAAAAGACGTCGATGACGGTGGTGACGGTCCGCCTGGAGGAGATGGTGATGACGGGGATGATGATGATCAAGATGGTCTTCTTCCTCCACCGGATCCCGGAGAAGATCCTGACTTACAGGACATAGATCCATCTGACATTGAGGCGGAGCCGCTCGGCGAAGTCTTCAAGTCAGCAGAACATGAAGCTATTGATGCCATAGGAGACAAAAGACTCGAAGAACTAGATGAAGAGCTGGGTCTACGTGCAGCACCGCCTCCTTCTGAACCAAAGGTCACTGGGAAAGATCGACGATCGCCCCGCGAAGTCGGTCCAACCGGTAGACTCATCCCCGAAGGAGACATCGAAGAACCTGGAGAGATTATCAAGATCTTGAAAGAAAAGAAGTTGGCTCCCGAGGAGATTGAACATTGGAGTACGGGGAAGAAAGGAGACGGCATTGTATATCTTACCGATGACGGTGAAGCTTGCAAGATCGATAAAAGGGGAGTTCCGTACAAGATCCGAAGCGATGGTCGACGAACTCTTCCTACACGGCGACCTATCCATTCTTATTCTCCGGAAGCGTGGAAGAAGATGAGCGAAGCGGAGAAGAAGGCAGCATACAAGAAAGAAAAGCGAGACAAAGCTCGAGCTGCCAAGAAAGACCGGAAGAAGGCTGTGATAGGAAAGAAGATAGTCACAAAGGCTTTGGACAACATGATCTTTCCCAAGATTGTTCCGTGTGAAGAAATTGATCTGCAACTCAACGTGACCGTTGACGACGACGATGGTTGGTCATGGGCACAGTCCTATGTGGATCAATATACACAAGAACAATTCTTGGCAGATGTCGTGCCGGCCGTTCCGGCGCATATGGTCATGGATGATAACTGGATTCCTTCTATGCCGTGTACGACTTCTCACAGAAACGTACATCGGGAAAAGAATCATGCAGGAGGATCGTGCTTCAATGCCATGGTCACTCGACCCGTCACACGCAAGGAGATGATCAACAATCCCAAGGCCATGGAAGCTTTCATGAAAGAATGGAAGGGATTGTGGGACCAAGAGGTGTTCGACTTCTCCACTACGCGTGAATATGACGACGTCGTCGCCGAGGCAAAGAAGAAAGGTGAGAAAGTACATATGGCGCGAGTACACGGACTGATCTACGAGAAGAACTATCAGCTCAAAGAGGACGATCCTGCCAGGAAGTTCAAGGGGCGAGGTGTACTACTCGGTGATCAGGTCAAAGACCAGAATATGGAAGCCGCATTGTTTCAGGATTTGGGGAATTCCCCGGCTACGTTTGACGCCTCACGATGGGCAGATTATTACGGATGTCTTCCTGGCAACGATGTCCAGATGGCGGATGCTATCCAAGCATACATTCAGGCTAGATTGTCGGGCACTCCGTGTTGGGTTGAACTGCCTGATGAAGCCTGGCATCCATCTGCGAAACGGCACAAATTCCGTAGGCCGGTATGTCGCCTGATCAAAGCTCTATATGGACATCCTGACGCAGGAACCATGTGGGAACAACATTGCCACACCGCGGTACAGAAAGTAGGGTTCAAGCCGATTGGCGATGAATGGCCATCATTGTATTTCCACCCGCAAATGAAGCTCTTACTTGTCATCTACGTGGATGATCTCAAGATGGCAGGACCCAAAGAGAATCTACCCAAGGGTTGGGACATGCTGCGCCAAGAACTTCGATTGGAAGAAGAAACGCCGCTGGGCTTGTATCTGGGTTGTCGCATCTCCAAGGGCGAGGCAACGTTGCATGACAAAACGAAGGTGCAGACCGTTACCTACGACATGGAGACGTACCTGGACATGACAGTCAAGAAGTACTGCGACGTGACTGGGTTCGATCCGACAAAATTCAAGACGGTACCATCGCCGAGTCCGGCTGAGGAGACTAAGAATCACCCAGCTCGCGCTCCGGCACAGTCAGGTAAAAGCCATCGATGCACGTGGTGTGGACACACCATGCCTGTTGATAAGGATGGTCGGCTCGTTCCGCCTCCACCTATTCCCAAGGCGCCCGAGGAAGAGGAAATCAACGAGGCCAATCGCGGCGCACTTGCTCCGCAGGCAGCCAGCATTCTCATGAAATTGCTTTATGCCGCGCGCATTTGCCGCTTTGATCTTCTGCGCAGTATCAACAATCTCGCACGCAAGATCACGAAATGGACCAAGAAGGAGGATGCTCTTCTTCATCATCTCATGGCCTATGTGCACCAGTCCAAACATCACATGATGATTGGATGGGTCGGGAACTCCTTGGAGGACTCGTCCATCGGGCTGTTTGCAGATGCGGACTATGCAGGTTGTGGAGAAAGTTTGAAATCTACCTCCGGTGCTCACTTGCACATTCAAGGTTCTCATACAAGATTTCCCTTGGCGGGACTTAGCAAAAGGCAGGGATGCTTGAGTCATTCCACACCTGAGGCCGAGATTGTCGCGGCCGACTTTGCCATGTCACGTCTTGGATTGCCTGCTATCACGTTGTGGCAGCAGCTTGGGGGGCAAGACCCCAACTTCGTCTTCTACGACGACAACCAGACCATGATCGGGGTGATTCGCACGGGCAAGAATCCGACTATGCGTCACTTGGAGCGTACCCACGGTATCTGCATTGGATGGATGCATTCTATCTTTCAGGAAGGTTACGTTTCTCTTGCCTACGAGGTCACTGCCAAGATGTCCGCGGACATACACACCAAGTCGTTCAAGGATTCTGTATCCTGGACACATGCGTGTCAGCTCATCAACATCTTTCCGCCGGATCTCATTGGCTCCCAGGAGATTATGGATCTGATGCGACCTACTCATTCCCAAAGTACGGATGAGAAGGGTCAGCAGCACTACTCGTTCAAGAGCGAGGTGCCTTGTTTTCCTTACACGCAGACGCCGATCCTCCCTCAGGTGTTGTATCGCGCCGGATTGTCGAGTAAGGAAGGCTTGCAAGAACATGACAGTGTGGACCCCATCCTGGTTGTCAAGTTCCCGCGCATGTTGCGGGGGCCGCCTTCTGCGTTGCCGCCTGGTCGTTACCTTCGGTCGACTTGGATTCTTCGTGAAGGGCAGTGGCACCAGATGGAGGATCGTGCTGCTATCCTTGACACACCGGGCAAGTTCGACCGCTACGTGGAGCGTGCTGTGTTTCAGTACCATCCCGTGCGGGGGCATTTGCGCCCCGCTGCCATTGCGGACGTCCTTGCGCCGCCGTTTTTGCCTATTCCTGAACCGCCTCTAGGCCAGTCTTATGTGCGCGCCCTGCCCGCCAAATGGCGAGCGGTGGTTGTCACACTGGCGCGTGCCATCCATGGGGGGTACCAGGGCTTTACATTACACCAGGGATTTTGTTTCAACGGCCAATCCAAAAGTCAAGCCTCTCAATTTGGTTATGACCAATGGTCGTCGGTGTACGAAGATGTATGGCATGATGCGGCGGAACAGAAAAAGGAATATCAAGGATATGATGGAGCAATTGTGCCTCACGTGGTCAATTTCGCCGAAAACAAGCCCAAGGAGGGTCTGGTGATCCAATTCCTCGACCACGATGGAAGGTTGGTCCATGCTTACAAGAATCCTTACAGCCGGTGGAAGTACCGTATCACTATCAAAGATGCTCCAAAGGCAGTGACGGTATGGACATTGATAGGAGTCGATGAGGAGAACTGGTGGAATGAGTATGCTCCAGGCAAGGATTGCATCGCCCAGCATGCTCCCGATTCTCACTACGACCCCGGGCTGCAAGTAAATGTTCTGAGTATGGGGCGAGAAGTTGACGACGCCATGTGCGCCTACATCTTTGATGTGGTGCAAGCAAGGAAAGACAACCCTAACTCCGTAATCTTCATTGGTGCAGGGGTGTTGGGCAAGAATTCGTGGCTGAGTCGGAAAATCGCTGACAACCCTGAAAGGGCCAAATTGCGGACAGACTACCCATGGGGGGAGGTCGTCCAAAGAATTGCGCGCAGAGCGGCATCATGGGGGTTCCAAATCATCATCGAAGTGCCTCCTCGAGTACCAGTCCAGGAAACCAAGCAGTATAAGGGACTTCAGGAAGATGCCATGTGGAAGAGCATCAAGATCCAAGGATGCACTCACGGGCAACGTTATATCTTTCGGGATCCTGTGTCTCCTGGAACCGCCGTTGAGCTCGGCTACTGCAAGGATGAATGGGAGTACATTGCCGCAAACGTCGCGCTGCATCCTAAGTCGTCTGATGTGTGCTCGTCCAAACATTTGCACATGACTGATTCGGACGCTAAGGATCGATCTGATAAATGCGAGTTGACTAGCCAAATCTCCAGAAGATTGCTTAAAGCCTTGAAGTTTCAGGCAACTGGCGATGGGAGGTTGGTAGCCATGCCGTCGAAGGCTGGTGGACGGAAGCCAGACCGCATGATTGTTGACCTTTGTGGCTTGGGTAACGGCTACGCCGTACCTAAGTCCACTAAAGGTTGCTCTCGCATAACTTGCAAAGAGCTGATTAGCTCCAAAGCCGATGAGGACAGCCTTATCGGTACAATGAAGGATGCGTGCCGGAACGACCTGCGCACACCTGTGCTATTTGTGGCATCGCTTTTGCGATCAGGTGCTGGTCCTGGAAGTAGTGAAGGGGCTTGCGTGGGGGGTGAAAAACGTTCTGGTGGGAAGTACAAGGTTTTCAGAAGTGTCTTGAAATCTCTCAAACGCCTGCTGAAGAAGTGTGCGGAATTTTCCGACGTCTATTTTTCGCTTGACATGCCTTCTTCATGTTCATGTTGGTCTTGGCCAGAGTTGCATGCTCTTGTTTCAAGTGGCAAGGTGACGAAGGTTAAGGTTGATGATCATGTTGGTGCTGATGGCGATGGTGGTGGACGCAGGATCATGTTCTCTAACATGCCTGAAGCGGATCGTTTGGTGATGAGACCGAATGATTGCTTGGACCATGATTCGAAGAGCAGTTTGTTGCAGCGCATTGATGTTTCATGGCGGTCAATTGCGAGGAATGTTCGCAGCCTTGTTCGAGCTCATGTCAGTGTCAGTCATGTTGCACATGAATCTGAGGACATTGCACGGCAGCAACATCAGTGTGTAGACGCTGATGAAGGGGCTATTAGACAGCCCCAACTAAGGAACAACTAAGGTCTGACCAGACGGATCGGGGAAGGGTGCCTCTTACGGAGAACCCGGAACCGTGAAGTCGAGTAGGGTGTAGGGACTTCCCTCCTACGGAGGAAGGACCGAAACCCGAGCCATGGCTGAAAGCTACAATGCCTACGAGCTGGCCTTCGATGGAGTGGACCACGAGGAAGTTTTCCCGTCTGGTGGGATGATGCGAACGTTTCTGAAGTTCCACAAGTTCCTGGAGATGTATTCTGGGGATTCGTCGCAGAGCGTCTCGCTCCCGCCGAAGATTACGAAAGACAAAGTGGTCGACAATGATCTCATTCGCACATGGGCAGCTTTCAAAGCACCTCCGTTGGTTTTGCTGTTCACGTGTGCAAATCTGTCGTCAGGTGGAGATCTTTCCATTCGAGTCCGAGAAATCCTCAAAGCTTGCTTACTTGCCGCTCCTGAGGAGTACATGGACAAACCCTATGGGGAGATACTCGCCATGGTCACTAAGTTCGGTGGAGGTCTCAAACACATTGTTGCTGACCACGAGGGGAAATACAGTGCCATCACCAGGTTCATGGTGGATGAGGAAGTGATCCGCGATGATGCAAAATTGGCTGTGGTTGAACTGGAACAAGAACGAAAGCAAGTTCGGTTCGACTTGAACACTGCAACAAGGAACATCGTCACTGCGGACGGCTACTACAACCTCGCTGTTCTCATCAACTCCGTGGAGACGCCCTACCAGACTGTGACAGACACGAGAATTCAACAATGGTATACGGTGAATCAGGACTACTACCACAAGTTGCCAATGTCGGGTAGAGCACCTGACCAATCAGACCTGTTGGCGGAGCCTACGTTATGTAGGGTGTGCAAGCTGATGTACATGTTCGCGAAACACACTGGATATGGACTACGGACCTACAACCAGGAATGTGCTGCGAACAACGATGGCGCCACGCCACTCAACGTTCACCAGCTGGCCATGATGATGCGCACAATGCCTCAAGGCATGGGACACCCGCTCGCCTTTGCGATGAACTCGCTCCAGGCGTTCAGTGTCTGTCTCCACGTGCTTCATTCCTACGTATCATGGGTTGATCCAGACACTGGACACCCGCATTACAGATGGTCAAATGATGTGCTCCCTGATTCCGACTACACCACGTACGCTTTCCTCAAGCACCACGTGGATGCTGTATGTGCAGATCAAGACAGGAACGGTTTCCAATTGCCGGATGCGTTCCGTAGCTACACCTGGAATCAATGCGGAGTTGAATCTGGATATGTGGTCGACTGCTCTACCAAACGCGCCACGTTGAGCATATGGGAAGCAGAATTCCAACAGATGGAGGCACCAAGACCGCTTCTACAAGATGATGGCCTATTTCCGCCCAATCTTCAACGGCATCCTAGCTGGGTGTATTCAACGGGGAGGGTGGCGATGCCTACGGCAAGCAACCTCGAACCGGAAGGAATCGTGCACCCTGAGCATGGAAGAACGCCGGGACAACCACAAGGATCTGCTACCGAGCCTCGAGCCACCCCTAGCCACGGACCAAAGAGGGCAAGGACGGACGAGGCAACGGCATCGGCATCATCATCTTCTGCGGCACCTCCTCCACAACCACCGACTTCGCAACCGGAAGAGGAACCATCGCAACCGACATGGGAGGAAGCTCCAATCCCCGCTGGCGCTCAGGAAAGTTGGTACCATTACGTCAATATTGATGAAAAGGGCTGTCGCTCAAGCTTGCTGGCGACGACCCGTGATCAAGACGAGTACCCACCTACCATTGACGAGACGCCAAAGTTCGTGGCCAACCACGATGTGGGGACCACACCAATTCAGCATTACGTCAGAAGACTGGTGACCTACTTGGCAAGGATTCGATCCGTCTCTCAAAGTGACGACAAGGGTCTCAACCTGAAGGTCTACGTGAAGCTGAGCACGAAAATGTGGTTACGGATGTACTCGCGGCTATACCATGCATTGGCATTGGTGTCGTGCGTGCATCTTCCTTCTCCTCCAATGCTTACCTCGGCTGTGTTGATCGAGGCAGACGGCGATCTTGTCGACAACGATGAAATTCCGGCAGAAGCAAGGATCAATACCATGAACACGCTGAACGGATTTCGCAATAGTTTGGGTATGGGTGGCAAGCCTGATGCCGCGACTATGCGCTCTCAATGCACGATCCTCGTCCAAGACTTTGACATGGTCGCAAGGACCAGAGGGTCATCGCATACAGTGAGGGAGAATCTCGTCATGCATGGATGGAGTGAGATCTACACTGTGAGCCCGTCGATCACCGCAGGTGCCAACTACAACTTCCAAGTCACGAAGGGATCGTTGGAATCTGTGAATGAGACATTGGATGGCTTGACTGAAGAGCAGCTTGCAACCGTCACATTGCACTACCATCTGTCTCTCCAAGCGATCCTCATCGAGAACATATCATTTCCGATGAGTGAGGTCGGAGACGGAGCAGCGATTCGTGCTGATTTGCAGCGACAGCTCAAGGCCACGTACGTTGACCCCATCATTGCGGCAGGGAAGCGTACCACGCGCCCTCCAATTGTCAACATCAACCACGACTTACGGTTCGTAGGAGCAGCCAGCAATTACCTTCGACAGAAAGCTTCTATGTTCACTGGTTTCCACGCGCTGGGAATGTACATTGAACTGGAGTTGCGGGCCCGAGCATGTGTGGTGATTCATGGATCTTCGTTTTGGTCAAGAATGTACAGTCAGGCGAAACATGCGTCGTCCGGCGTGCACACTTTGTCAGTCGAGAAGGTACCGCCACCAGACAATCGGGTCAGGTTCAAATTAGGCCTAGCTATCTATGAGAAGCAGCTGTTTTGCGAGAAGATGGTATCTACGTGCTTTGTTGAGGCATCGAAAGTTCGCTCATGGGACGAGACAGTCAGAACCGACTTAGTTGCTCACCCGTCGCTTGTCGAGATTTGGGAGGACAAGAGTGAAGTCAAGACGACCACCAAGATCTCGCAAACATGGTTTACGGGGGAACAGCAGCAACAAATCAGGTCGGGTGCCCAGGGTGACACGGTCGCTGAGTCGTCCACAGTCACCTGGCAGGATTTTGACATCGCCATGACCGTTCCCGAGGCCTACTACGACAACCGGCACTACTGGTTCAGGATCGACACCTATGCGACCCCGAACACTGGTTATGTCAAAGGGAGAACGTTCTATTGCCAAGGATGTGAAGGAATGAAGTTGGCTGAGTGCTACGCACAAGCCTTCTTCAAACCCACCGGAAACGGGTATCCTGGGCACTGCATTGGGTGCGCGCATACTTCAGCTTTGAAGATGCAGCATCAAATCAGCTCCTTCAATGACTTGATCGCGTCCCAGAAGTACACCTTGGCTTGCGCAAAGCACCTTTATGACCTGAGGCTTCAATTTGTGGATCCTCGTGTGGACATCAAGGAGTTCCTCAAAGTTTGTGCAGAGATGGTCTATGAAGACATCGGCAAGACGGTTTCTCACTACGGTGGTCTCCGAATCACAGCCAGTCAGGCCATCGAGTACGCGGCATGGGGAAAGGCCAAACAGTTGGCGTGGGACAGAGGATACGACTCCGAAGGCAAGACATGCTACATCTGCTACTACGACGCCGGGAACTGCGCTTATGCTGGTTTCATGAGGATGCTTTTGACTCCAGAGGAGCGCCAAGAATGCTACCGAGGGTCAGTTTTGCCCAAGGAAGAGCTCCTGGGTGATACATTGGAGCTGGCACTCGGGCTTCTTACGATTGCCATGAGACACCCAAGTCATTTTCCGAATTGGGGTGGCCTTGAGGGAGCAAATGCGTGTGCAAGAGGAATCGAAAGATCATTCTTCCGCTACGCGTCGGCCGAAGCCATCGAGCTGATCACGGTTGACTCCCCGCGCAAAAGGACACCGCCCAAGAAGAATGAAGCAGTCGCTGAGATCGTCAACAACATGTCCGCTGACCTCGTGATTGATTTCACAGTGATCGTCGATGGTGATATCTACCCTGTAGAGATTACGAGAACCGACGAGACACAGGCCGCTGACAACGTCACGGACGATCCAGGGTTCTCAGTTGCTCCACCAATACCTGCACAAGATGTGGATGTGGATGCGCAACCCGAAGAAGAGCAAGGTGCAGAAGGCCCTGATCCCAGGCATGCAATTCGTGAAGGAGTTGTCACGCAGCTTCAGGACTATGTTGGCGTACTCGCTCAGGGCGAGATGTCAGTCGGAAGCGATCGCATCACATTTTGTGTTGCTTGTGGCAGTGACCTACACACTCTGTCAAATTGCACAGAGAATGCTGCAACCCGGGACCTGGTACTTCGAAGCGTCCAGATCATCAAGGAAAGTCTTCTTCGATATCCACGTCGAGTACCTTCACAAGAGGCTGAACCAATGGACGTTGACACCACAGATCATGTGAGTGTTGCATCCTCGGACCGACGACCCAAGGCCAAAGCCCGACCGCGACGCGGAGGCGAAGCCGTTCGGGGTGATGTGGTCTTGATCCGTTATGAGAACAAACACAATCTCTGCACGGATGTGGAGAATCGTCGGGGCCTAAATGATGCTTGTGGCGTACCATTGCAGGATTCGGGACCAGAGAATAGCCAGCGAGTGGTGGACATCATTGAGCAGCTTTCGGACCATCGCGACCGACGCCTACCCCAACGGGGAGACCGTCCTAGCTATGTGTACGACGAGAACACCAACAGCTACACCAATCCAGGCTATGAATCCATCGGCGGCGGAAGGCCAATCCGGTGCGGAATTCTCGACCTGATCCCAACCAAGGGTGCAAGCTTCATCAACAATCGGTGGGACATCGTGAACGAAGTTGTCCTTCGCAACATCACCCGTCAGCGCAGGTTGAATGCGGATTGGGCGCTATCATGCATCCAGTCTGACTTGCGCCACAGAATCGCCAGGCGCCCAGGCTCGGAATGGCTTGACAACCGGTGCCAGGTGGCATTCAACAGTGTCATCAAATGTGATGAAGGAGGGTGGGTGCTGATCGAAGACTTGGTGAGGCATGAGCCACTATGGACCCATGAAAGCAGACGCATCACCGAAGGGGTCTCAAGGACCGATGACCAACAGAAGAAGAGAGTGTACAATGAAAGACTTCAGCTATTGTTCCAGGGGAACATGATTGCAGCCACGAAACGCAACAAGGCCAAGATTCGGTTGCAGTTCCTGGGTGTGAGAGTGAAGGACCCCGGCACGGAAGTTCTTGGGTCAGCAGGTTCGAACATGTTGGTATCAGTTCGGGACCAGATCGCAGAGATCCAGAGCAACGACCATTGCCGACATGGCCAGAGGTACCTGAACCAATGCAACGGCTGGGTGAAGCCATGGGCAGTTCGGGCTACGAGTGGTCACTCTGCGCATTCAGATCCCCAGAACAACTTGCTTCAGTTGGACAAGAACAGGTTTGCAATATCTCCATCTATGACCCTCTTGCAACGTCTTGGAGGTGCATTCCACGCTACGGCATGCCGCAACTTGGATTCCATTGTCACGCAAGGCATCATGCCTGGTTCGGAGGACCCCGACGGGGACTTTGACCATCGGCGCCAATTCCGAGGCAACCAAGGCGGCAGACTCCACAGCTATTGGGGGGTGTTTGCGCCGTTCGATCACCGGAACGCAACGACCAAGATGCGAGTACACGGACGAGACGCCAAGCATATGCCATTGGCGGTTCTTCATGTCCCATCGCAAGATCTTGCACGAGAGGATGGACGTATCACAGACAGCGGCATCATGATCGTTGGTCGAACGATACCTTTCCATTTCGTCAAGGAGGTATGGTTTTGCGTCCCTGATCCTCGAGATACACACTCTTTCGCTCTGGTGGAAAAGATCTACGATGAAAGGTTGGAGAAAGAGCTGGTGTTGGACTACAATGCATCACCGTTGCTTCCCGAGTTCGAGAGATACCGAACGCCAAGCAAGATCATGGAATTGCTTTGCGAGATGCCTCCTGGACCCCACGACACAAGCAAGGAGCAGATCATTCGTGACCTCACGACTGTCCTGGAGTCCCACAGGGAGAACACGGTTCGGCATCACTACATGGACAAAGGAATCAAGTTTGTCATCAAGAATTGGCGACCCGAAGACCTACGCAGAGACGAGGATGGAAGGAGAATGAGGGTATGCCCGGCATGCTACAACATCGTTCCAGCATGTTTCTCCCGATGCACGTCTTGCTGGTCACAGTTCATTTCAAGCGGATATTATCAAGGTTCTCCACAACGGGATACTCCTACGGAGATCCCCAGTGACTTCATTGCTCAGACAATGGAAGCCGCAGCAGCCGCAGTGCCTGAGGCGCCCGAAGAGGAGCAGGAAGCCATGGAGGTAGAGACCGTTGCGGAACCTGAAGAAATCCCAGAACCGTCTGTCGTTGCGGAAGACGATCCAGAACAGGAACCTGATGAAGAAATGGACGTAGAGCCTGAAGAGGACTTTGATGACGCAGTTCCAGAAGCAATCGCACAGGAACGTCGTCCCGTCTTCCTCACCGGCCAGTCTTTGAACATCGATCCTGAACTACAACTTGCACGTACCGCCATGCAGCCATCTTACTATTCTGGAAAGCGAAATGCCCATTGCATTGACGCGAACATGACCGCTCTGTCGTACATGGCATACGTGGTATGCCGATCCATCTACAAAGCCTGGTCAGGATTCGCAAAGTGGGCGACTATGCCGTTGTTTCAGATGAGGGAAAGTTTCGCGCTTGGCCAACGCTATGATGTGCTTGGAAAGTGGGGATCTTTGGCAGCAGTGGACAAGGAAACAGGTGTCAGCAGGGATGTGACTGATGAGGAGATCATTCGCTTCGCGAAAGAACCTGAGAACCTCAAACAGTATGATCCCAACGGGATTTACACCTTGAAGCGCTTCCGCACGAACCAGATGCTTTCTTTACTTGTACGGGGAGCCAACATGATGGGAATTGGCAGGGACAACTTCAGCCCTACTACTTACTTGAAGAGCGACAGGGATGAAGATGTCAAGGCAATGCACTTTTGTTGCCTGAACGTCCTATGCGAGGTGATCCCAATGGTGACGGGACACCAACAATTCTCGGTGCTACGACCGACGCCAACTGGACCAGTGGACTTCTTGTACATCGACCCTGTCGGCATTCTGCTTACTCATTCTGATCAGTCAGTCCAGACCATCGCTTTGCTGGTGGACCACAGCGTGCAGATGCCTGCGCATTTCATGGACAGAGTGAACAGATCCAAGAATGAGAGACAGCAAAACCCGACGACAAGGCGTACAGAGGCCCTACACCACATTTCGGCCGCTGATTATCTTCCTCCAGGTGGTACTTCCATTCTGGACACGCCGGTCACTACGGAGGAACGTGAAAGAGCTTCTTCATCCAAGGGACCTTCAAAAAGGGCGTGGAAGAACCGGAGGCGAGCAACATGGTGGCTGGAACACCAATTCCTACCACGACTACATCGCCGCCAAAGGCCGAAACAAAGGCAAGGACAAGGGAAAGCCAAGGAACCCATATCCAGAGGAGAACCTCCGGCCCTGGGAACGCGATCCTACGTCAACGCGAAGATGGTGGCGAGACAACGCCTGATCTTCCTCGCCTATCAGTTCGTGACCTCTGAGCTTCGCCTGTGGAATGCCATCGCGAATGCTTCTTTCTTCGGTGACGCCTGATTCGTTTGTCATTTCAGGGGATCGTTACTGACGTAGATGAGTGTCACAACGTTTCTAATTGGGATACAAAGCTCTGATTTTCAATGTCAACGTTGCGGCGGAATTTTCTTCTGTCCTATCGTGCCATCTTCCGGGTGAGCAGCGTCGGAGACGCAACTCATGGGGGGTGCGAACGGACTGCGATGCCTTGTCAAGTTCTAAGGTGTCACTATAAGAGCTGTGAGCAAGACCGTGTAAAGTGCAAGAGAAGGGGGCACGCTACGCGTCCCTCGACTCTAGGGGGCATGCTACGCATCCCTCGTCTTTACCTTTCTATGTGACCGCCAACGCAACGTTTGGCTCAAGTCAATGCCCATAGCTAAGTGCTATATGTGTCTTCTATCCTGAGCAATCAGAGCTATCCCGTTGCACAGACGAACCGCCGCCGGCAGTGAGTGCAAAAGGAACGGCCGCCGGTTCTGCCTGCATAGGATCGCACGTGTGGGAGTACGAGAGAGAGACAGGGTCCAGTCTGTGGAAAGTGCTAGCCAGCCACACCTACATTCATTACAGCTCTGGTGGGGAGAGCAGCAACCAAGTCGAGATCAATCCCCCACGCATATGGGTATATGCCTATGCCAAAGCATTAATACATGAATGCACTGATGTATATATCTGTATCTTAAGATAGTAGTATGTATTTTATGTACATTAGTATATGCAGGTGTCTATTAGTAATGATATTAGTTTTCATATCAATATGAAAATACTATTGGTATTCGTAGGAGTATTAATGTCAAGATTATTAGAATTTGTACGATTTATACTCGTATTAGCCATAATATGAGTGTTCATGCTGGTAATACTAGTGGCATTCTTGAATTTTCAGCAGATTATCAAAGTCCGTATTAGTGTTGGTGATAGCACTACTGTTTACGCACAAGAGTTTACTTATTCGTCTTCGTAGGAGTAGCAATAGCTGTGTAAATATTGATGTTAGTATAAATTTTGTGTTAAGTATTAGCAGTAGTGTTAGCATTAGTACTATAATATTACTGATGATCTACATTCGCAAGAATGTTTGTATTATTATTACTCTTGATCACGTGAAATTCTAACAGTTGAATACATGAGTGAGTTAAAGGGTTTGTATTTTAATATAGTGGTATGCATATTTATGTACATTAGTACATACAGGTGTGTGCTAGTATTGGTATGAATATACACTATTATCAATATGAATATGATTATTGATATGCGTAGGAGTACTAATAGCAATACTAATCAATATTAGTATTTGTGTTATGCATATTCGTACTAAGCTTTATAGAAGTGTAAGTAATATTAGTAGTAATGCTGGTATTAGCTTGAGCATTCAACAAATGATCAATGTCAGTATTAGCAATGGCAATACTATATGTAGGAGTATCACTACATGTATATATATATATAGATAGACAGATAGATAGTGAGATATTCGTCTAAATATGGGCATGAGTATTGATAGCCCTTGCCTTTGCAAGTAAGTCGTAGTGCATGGTCTGTCATCGGATGGGTCACAATCAGCCCTCCTGAGAATCAGTTCCAAGGTCCAGAGATTCCCAAATTTCCAAAATTTGCAGCAAAATTCCAAAATTTCCCGACCTAGTGGACAGGATTTTTCCAAAACATAAGGGCTGACTTTTTGGAAATTTTTGAAATTTTGGAAATTTCGGAAATTTTGGAAATGTTGAAAATTTTGGAATTTTTGGAATTTTTGGAAATTTTGGAAATTTCGGAAATTTCGGAAATTTTGGAAATTTTGGAAATTTTGGAAATTTTGGAAATTTTGGAAATTTTGAAAATTTTGAAAATGTTAGAAATTTTGGAAATCCGGAAAGTTAGGGGAGAGAATTTTGGAAACTTTGGCATTGAATTTTTGAAAGCTGAGTGCCCCCTCCCCCCGATCACAGACCATGCACTACGACTGAGTTGAAGGGCATGGTCTGTCAACGGGGGGGGGGTGACCATATATATATATATATATATATATATATATTTATATATATACGTACTCTCTCTATATATATATATAAATATATATATATATATATATACATATACATTATATATATATACTATATATACTATATATACTATATATACTATATATACTATATATACTATATATACTATATATACTATATATACTATATATATACTATATATATACTATATATATACTATATATACTATATATACTATATATACTATATATATATACTATATATACTATATATACTATATAAACTTTATATACTGTAAATACTGTAAATAATATATATACTATATATACTATATATACTATATATACTATATATATATATATATACTATATATACTATATATACTACATATACTATATATACTATATATACTATATATACTATATATACTGTGTATACTATGTATACTATATATACTGTATATACTATATATACTGTATATACTATATATACTATTTATACTAGATATACTAGATATACTAGATATACTAGATATACTAGATATACTAGATATACTAATTATAAACTCTTTATATACTATATAGACTATATAGACTATATATACTCTATATACTAGCCACTGCCTCTAACAGTAACTCTTTATAGGGTTCCAAGCCTTAAAATACCAGTTATCCCGGCAATAAAATACCACAAAATACCAGCTACACCGGATAAAATACCAGTTATCCCGCCCTTAAAATACCAGTTACGCCGGATAAAATACCAGTTATCCCGGCCATAAAATACCAGTTACCCCGGCCATAAAATGCCAGTTCCACCGGATAAAATACGAGTTATCCCGCCCTTGAAAAACAGTTACCCCGACCATAAACTACCAATTATCCCGGATAAAATGCCGACTATCCCGGCCATAAAATACCAGCTATCCCGGATGAGATACCAATTATCTCGAGGACCAAATAACAGTCACCCCCGGATGAAATAACAATTATCCCTACCATAAAGTTGTAAGATAACAGTTACCCGACTTACCCCCAGCAGCAAACATAAATCATATACCGTTCATACCCTTTGCCTAAACAACACATAGCCCTCAAACGGAATCGTAACAATACCCGCAAAAAGGATCATAACGTATCCTAGATACAAACTAGCCTGAAAGATCAAGGCCTCCACTCCTCAACGATTTCTCAAGCAGAAACGAAACATACCCCAATCAATCCCATCAATGCATCAACAACGACGATGAATAGAATGTGAATAAGAATGTTCGAAAGAACATTGCTTCCACCCGCCATCGTGGTGATCCTCATTAGAGTTTTCCTCTTGCAACACCTGTCCTTGATTGCAAGATGCTGCTGCGATAACACAGATGGACCAGTAGTGTTGTGCATCTCTCCAAGCCGGGTTGCTTTCTGGTTGCTGGTGGAGATAATGACAAATACGATAGCCTCAAACAGTTATTTTGTCGCCATTCTGGCTTGCACTGAAAGTACGTGAGTCAGCCATGGCCAAGAATAGCTGGAAGTGCCGACACGATGATGTTGATGATTGTTTGTTTGTTGGTTCCTTGCGTATCCCACAGCTTCTCCGGTTTAGAAGGTCCGTTTTCCTGCATACCATTAACTGTTTCACCCCTTCGAGTTCACGCTTAATGGGCGAGTTTGTCTCCGTACTGCTCCCCGTTTGCCCGACGGTTTAAGCGACAGGTGGTTGGTAGGAGAGGGTGTGGGGAGTAGTAGTAGTAGTAGTAGTAGTAGTAGTAGTAGTAGTAGTAGTAGTAGTAGTACTGGTACTGGTACTGGTAGTGGTAATGGTAGTGGGAGTGGTAGTCGTAGTGGTAGTCGTAGTGGTAGTAGTGGTAGGCAAACACCTATCGTTCTTGCAAAACCAAAACCACAGAAGAGACAGGGCGTCCCTAAAATTCTGTCGATCGCTTGCTGCTGCCCTGTACAAACAAAGCGATTACCTTGTTCTATACTTGGTTCTTCTAAATTCCGAACGAAGCGTGCAAAGGATCTAACCATGCACACCAAAAAAGCTTTTGCTTGGCCCTCTGTGCATCAAACTGCCTTTCCACACAAAGACCCTGAAAGACTTCGGGCAATCTAAGACAAAAGCTGCCGAGGTGTCTCAAGAACCATCTACTCCGAGTTGCATCCAGGTGGGTCTGTCTTGTTGAACTCCATAAGCCCCAAACCCCTTAGCTGAAGCCCCTGGCTCTGGACAGCTTTTGGACCGAACGATGACCCTCAAGCAGAACCCCAGAGCCAAAACCCTGGGTTTCCCGACCTCTATACAGCCTTTTGTGCCCCTTTTTATCCTAAAACCACAACCCCAAGCCAAACTTCGCAAATCGAGCAAACTCTCCAAAAGTTGGGCTGCCTGCAACGTCTCAAAATCTCGGAGCTGCTTCGATGTCGGCTTTGACCGAGGCGCGGGTTGAGAGTGTTTGTTATGAGATTCTGATGCGTTTTCATATGGCCGCGAAGCAGGGCAGCAACTTGAACCCACGAAAGGTCTGCAGCCCTTTCCGCAAGCATCCGCGAAGCATCACTACGGCGGTTGCCAACACAAGGGCGTGAACCATCACCGCGGCAACTGCCAACAAAAAAAGTTTTACCACAAGCACCTGCGAGCCATCACCGCGGCATCTGCCAACACAGAAACCTTGCCATAAGCACATGCGAGCCATCGCCGCGACAGTTGCCAAGACACTAACCTTAAAACAAGCATTTGCCAACCATCACCACGGCACTGGCCAAGACGAAAACCTCACCACAAGCACCCGCGAACCGTCACCGCGGCATTTGCCAGGACAAAAACCTTACCACAAGCACCCGCGAACCATCCCCAAGGCATTGCCCAGCCAAAAACCTTACCACAGGCATCCGCGAACCATCACTGCGGCATTTGCCAAGACCATCACCACAGTATTGGCCAAGACAAAAACCCTACCACAAGCATCCGCGAACCATCACCGCGGCATTCGCCAAGACAAAACCTTACCACGAGCACCTGCGAGACATCACCACAGTATTAGCGAAGACAAGAACCCTATCACAAGCAACCGCGAACCATCACCGCGGCATTTGCCAAGACAATAACCTTACCACGAGCACCTGCGAGCCATCATCACAGTATTTGCCAAGACAACAACCCTACCACAAGCATCCGCGAACCATCACCGCGGCATTTGCCAAGACAAAAATCTTACCACGAGCACCTGCGAGCCATCACCACAGTATTGGCGAAGACAAAAACCCTACCACAAGCATCCGCGAACCATCACCGCGGCATTTGCCAAGACAAAAACCTTACCACGAGCACCTGCGAGCCATCACCTCAGTATCTGCGAAGATAAAAACCCTACCACAAGCATCCACGAACCATAGCCGCGGCATTTGCCAAGACAAAAACCTTACCACGAGCACCTGCGAGCCATCACCACACTATTTGCGAAGACAAAAACCTTTATCACAAGGATCTGCGAACCATCACCGCGGCATTTGCCAAGACAAAAACCTTACCACGAGCACCTTTGAGCCATCACCACAATATTTGCGAAAACAAAAACCCTACCACAAGCATCCGCGAACCATCACCGCGGCATTTGCCAAGACAAAAACCTTACCACGAGCACCTGCGAGCCATCACCACAATATTGGCGAAGACAAAAACCCTACCACAAGCATCCGCGAACCATCACCGCGGCATTTGCCAAGACAAAAACCTTACCACGAGCACCTGCGAGCCATCACCGCAGTATTTGCGAAGACAAAAAACCCTACCACAAGCATCCGCGAACCGTCGCCGCGGCATTTGCCAAGACAAAAACCTTACCACGAGCACCTGCGAGCCATCACCACAGTACTTGCGAAGACCAAAACCTACCACAAGCATCCGGCAACCATCACCGCGGCATTTGCCAAGACAAAAACCTGACCACGAGCACCTGCGAGCCATCACCACAGTATTTGCGAAGACAAAAACCCTACCACAAGCATCCGCGAACCATCACCGCGGCATTTGCCAAGACAAAAACCTTACCACGAGCACCTGCGAGCCATCACCACAGTATTTGCCAAGACAAAACCCCTACCACAAGCATCCGCGAACCATCACCGCGGCATTTGCCAAGACAAAAACCTTACCACGAGCACCTGCGAGCCATCACCACAGTATTTGCGAAGACAAAAACCCTACCACAAGCATCCGCGAACATCGCACTGCGAGCCATCACCACATTATTGGCCAAGACAAAAAAACCCTACACCAAGCACTCGCGAACCATCACCGCGGCATGTGCAAGACAAGAAACCTTACCGAGCACCCGGCGAGCCATCACCACAGTATTGGAAGACAAAAAAACCCTACACAAAGGCACCGCGAAACCAATCACCGCGGCATTTTTGCCAGGACAAAAACCTTACCACGAGCACCTGCGAGCCATCACCGCAGTATTTGCGAAGACAAAAACCCTACCACAAGCATCCGCGAACCATCAACGCGGCATTTGCCAAGACAAAAACCTTACCACGAGCACCTGCGAGCCATCACCACAGTCTTTGCGAAGACAACAACCCTACCACAAGCATCCGCGAACCATCACCGCGGCATTTGCCAAGACCAAAACCCTGCCACGAGCACCTGCGAGCCATCACCACAGTATTTGCGCAGACAACAACCCTACCACAAGCATCCGCGAACCATCACCGCGGCATTTGCCAGGACAAAAACCTTACCACAAGCACCTGCGAGCCATCACCACAGTATTTGCGAAGACAAAAACCTTACCACAAGCATCCGCGAACCATCACCGCGGCATTTGCCAAGACAAAAACCTTACCACGAGCACCTGCGAGCCATCACCACAGTATTTGCGAAGACAAACAAACCTACACAAGCATCCGCGAGCCATCACTGCGGCATTTGCCAAGACAAAACCTTAACACGAGCACCTGCGAGCCAGCCCACCAGTATTTGCGAAGACAAAAAAACCCTACAACAAGCATCCGCGAAACCATCACCGCGGCTTTGCGAAGACAAAAACCTTACCACGAGCACCTGCAGCCATCACCACAGTATTTGCGAAGACAAAAACCCCACCACAAGCATCCGCGAACCATCACCGCGGCATTTGCCAAGACAAAAACCTTACCACGAGCACCTGCGAGCCATCACCACAGTATTTGCCAAGACAAAAACCCTACCACAAGCATCCGCGAACCATCACCGCGGCATTTGCCAAGACAACAACCTTACCACGAGCACCTCCGAGCCATCACCACAGTATTTGCCAAGACAAAAACCCTACCACAAGCATCTGCGAACCATCACTGCGGCATTTGCCAAGACAAAAACCTTACCACGAGCACCTGCGAGCCATCACCACAGTATTTGCCAAGACAAAAACCCTACCACAAGCATCCGCAAACCATCACCGCGGCATTTGCCAAGACAAAAACCTTGCCACGAGCACCTCCGAGCCATCACCACAGTATTTGCGAACACAAAAACCCTACCCAATCATCCAGCGAAACAATCACCGCGGCATGTGCCAGACCAAAAAACTTACCACGAGCACCTGAGAGCCACAACAAAGTATTTGCGAAGACAAAAAACCCTACCACAACATTCCGGGCGAACCATCACCGGCATTTGCCAAGGAACAAAAAACTTACCCGAGCACCTGCGAGCATCCACGCAGTATTTGCGAAGACAAAAACCCTGCCACAAGCATCCGCGAACCATCACTGCGGCATTTGCCAAGACAAAAACCTTACCACGAGCACCTGCGAGCCATCACCACAGTACTTGCGAAGACCAAAACCTACCACAAGCATCCGCGAACCATCACCGCGGCATTTGCCAAGACAACAACCTGACCACGAGCACCTGCGAGCCATCACCACAGTATTTGCGAAGACAAAAACCCTACCACAAGCATCCGCGAACCATCACCGCGGCATTTGCCAAGACAAAACCTTACCACGATCACCTGCGAGCCATCACCACACTACTTGCGAAGACAAACACCCTACCACAAGCATCCGCGAACCATGACCGCGGCATTTGCCAAGACAAAAACCTTACCACGAGCACCTGCGAGCCATCACCACAGTATTTGCGAAGACAAAAACCCTACCAGAAGCATCCGCGAACCATCACCGCGACATTTGCCAAGACAAACTACCACGAACACCTGCGAGCCATCACCACAGTATTTGCGAAGACAAAAACCCTACACCAAGCATCCGCGAACCATCACCGCGGCATTTGCCAAGACAAAAACCTTACCACGAGCACCTGCGAGCCATCACCACAGTATTTGCGAAGACAA
This sequence comes from Symbiodinium sp. CCMP2592, assembly GCA_905221615.1. Classification (NCBI taxonomy): domain Eukaryota; class Dinophyceae; order Suessiales; family Symbiodiniaceae; genus Symbiodinium; species Symbiodinium sp. CCMP2592. Next base: position 25,086 of record CAJNDT010000172.1, read on the forward strand.
CAACCCTATCACAAGCATCCGCGAACCATCACCGCGGCATTTGCCAAGACAAAAAACTTACCACGAGCACCTGCGAGCCATCACCACAGTATTCGCGAAGACAAAAAACCCTACACCAAGCATCCGCGAACCATCACCGCGGCATTTGCCAAGAAAAACCTTACCACGAGCACCTGCGAGCCATCACCACAGTATTTGCGAAGACAAAAACCCTACCACAAGCATCCGCGAACCATCACCGCAGCATTTGGCAAGACAAAAACCTTACCGCGAGCACCTGCGAGCCATCACCACAGTATTTGCGAAGACAAAAACCCTACCACAAGCATCCGCGAACCGTCGCCGCGGCATTTGCCAAGACAAAAACCTTACCACGAGCACCTGCGAGCCATCACCGCAGTATGTGCGAAGACAAAAACCCTACCACAAGCATCCGCGAACCATCACCGCGGCATTTGCCAAGACAAAAACCTTACCACGAGAACCTGCGAGCCATCACCACAGTATTTGCGAAGACAAAAACCCTACACCAAGCATCCGCGAACCATCACCGCGGCATTTGCTCAGACAAAAACCTTACCACGAGCACCTGCGAGCCATCACCACAGTGTTTGCGAAGACAAAAACCCTACCACAAGCATCCGCGAACCATCACCGCGGCATTTGCCAAGAAAAAAACCTTACCACGAACACCTGCGAGCCATCACCACAGTATTGGCGAAGACAACAACCCTACCACAAGCATCCGCGAACCATCACCGCGGCATTTGCCAAGACAAAAACCTTACACCGAGCACCTGCGAGCCATCACCACAATATTTGCGAAAACAGAAACCCTACCACAAGTATCCGCGAACCATCACCGCGGCATTTGCCAAGCGAGCCATCACCACAGTATTTGCGAAGACACAAACCCTACCACAAGCATCCGCGAACCATCACCGCGGCATTTGCCAAGACAAAAACCTTACCACGAGCACCTGCGAGCCATCACCACAGTATTTGCGAAGACAAAAACCCTACCACAAGCATCCGCGAACCATCACCGCGGCATTTGCCAAGACAAAAACCTTACCACGAGCACCTGCGAGCCATCACCACAGTATTGGCGAAGACAAAAACCTTACCACGAGCACCTGCGAGCCATCACCACAGTATTTGCGAAGACAACAACCCTACCACAAGCATCCGCGAACCATCACCGCGGCATTTACCAAGACAAAAACCTTACCACGAGCACCTGCGAGCCATCACCACAGTGTTTGCGAAGACAAAAACCCTACCACAAGCATCCGCGAACCATCACAACGGCATTTGCCAAGACAACAACCTTACCACGAGCACCTGCGAGTCATCACCACAGTATTTGCGAAGACAACAACCCTACCACAAGCATCCTCGAAACCTCACCGCGGCATTTGCCAAGACAAAAACCTTACCACGAGCACCTGCGAGCCATCACCACAGTATTGGCGAAGACAAAAACCCTACCACAAGCATCCGCGAACCATCACCGCGGCATTTGCCAAGACAAAAACCTTACCACGAGCACCTGCGAGCCATCACCAGAGTGTTTGCCTAGACAAACACCCTACCACAAGCATCCGCGAACCATCACCGCGGCATTTGCCAAGACAAAAAACTTACCACGAGCACCTGCGAGCCATCACCACGGTATTTGCGAAGACAGAACCCTACCACAAGCATCCGCGAACCATCACCGCGGCATTTGCCAAGACAAAAACCTTACCACGAGCACCTCCGAGCCATCACCACCGTATTTGCGAAGACAAAAACCCCACCACAAGCATCCGCGAACCATCACCGCGGAATTTGCCATGACAAAAACCTTACCACGAGCACCTGCGAGCCATCACCACAGTATTTGCCAAGACAAAGACCCTACCACAAGCATCTGCGAACCATCACCGCGGCATTTGCCAAGACGAAAACCTTACCACGAGCACCTGCGAGCCATCACCACAGTATTTGCGAAGACAAAAACCCGACCACAAGCATCCGCGAACCATCACCGCAGCATTTGCCAAGACAAAAACCTTACCACGAGCACCTGCGAAGCCATCACCACAGGATTTGCGGAGACAACACCCACACAAGACATCCGGCACACATCCACCGCGGCATTGCAAGACCAACAACCTTACACGAGCACTGCGAGCCATCACCACATTATTGGCCAAGACAAAAACCCTACACCAAGCATCCGCGAACCATCACCGCGGCATTTGCCAAGACAAAAACCTTACCACGAGCACCTGCGAGCCATCACCACAGTATTTGCGAAGACAAAAACCCTACCACAAGCATCCGCGAACCATCACAAGGCATTTGCCAAGACAAAAACCTTACCACGAACACCTGCGAGCCATCACCACAGTATTTGCGAAGACAAAAACCCTACCACAAGCATCCGCGAACCATCACCGCGGCATTTGCCAAGACAAAAACCTTACCACGAGCACCTGCGAGCCATCACCACAGTATTTGCGAAGACAAAAACCCTACCACAAGCATCCGCGAACCATCACCGCGGCATTTGTCAAGACAAAAACCTTACCGCGAGCACCTGCGAGCCATCACCACAGTATTTGCGAAGACAACAACCCTACCACAAGCATCCGCGAACCGTCGCCGCGGCATTTGCCAAGACAAAAACCTTACCACGAGCACCTGCGAGCCATCACCACGGTATTCGCGAAGACAAAAAACTCTACACCAAGCATCCGCGAACCATCACCGCGGCATCTGCCAAGACAAAACCTTACCACGAGCACCTGCGAGCCATCACCACAGTATTTGCGAAGACAAAAACCCTACCACAAGCATCCTCGAACCATCACCGCGGCATTTGCCAAGACAAAAACCTTACCACGAGCACCTGCGAGCCATCACCACAGTATTTGCGAAGACAAAAACCCTACCACAAGCATCCGCGAACCGTCGCCGCGGCATTTGCCAAGACAAAAACCTTACCACGAGCACCTGCGAGCCATCACCACAGTATTTGCGAAGACAAAAACCCTACCACAAGCATCCGCGAACCATCACCGCGGCATTTGCCAAGACAAAAACCTTACCACGAGAACCTGCGAGCCATCACCACAGTATTTGCGAAGACAAAAACCCTACCACAAGCATCCGCGAACCATCACCGCGGCATTTGTCAAGACAAAAACCTTACCACGAGCACCTGCGAGCCATCACCACAGTATTTGCGAAGACAAAAACCCTACCACAAGCATCCGCGAACCATCACCGCGGCACTTGGCATTTGCCAAGACAAAAACCTTACCACGAACACCTGCGAGCCATCACCACAGTATTTGCGAAGACAAAACCCCTACCACAAGCATCCACGAACCATCACCGCGGCATTTGCCAAGACAAAACCTTACACCGAGCACCTGCGAGCCATCACCACAATATTTGCGAAAACAACAACCCTACCACAAGTATCCGCGAACCATCACCGCGGCATTTGCCAAGCGAGCCATCACCACAGTATTTGCGAAGACACAAACCCTACCACAAGCATCCGGCAACCATCACCGCGGCATTTGCCAAGACAAAAACCTTACCACGAGCACCTGCGAGCCATAACCACAGTTTTTGCGAAGACAAAAACCCTACCACAAGCATCCGCGAACCATCACCGCGGCATTTGCCAAGACAAAAAACTTACCACGAGCACCTGCGAGCCATCACCACAGTATTTGCGAAGACAAAAACCCTACCACAAGCATCCGCGAACCATCACCGCGGCATTTGCCAAGACAAAAACCTTACCACGAGCACCTGCGAGCCATCACCACAGTATTTGCGAAGACAAAAACCCTACCACAAGCATCCGCGAACCATCACCGCGGCATTTGCCAAGACAAAAACCTTACCACGAGCACCTGCGAGCCATCACCACAGTATTTGCGAAGACAAAAACCCTACCACAAGCATCCGCGAACCATCACCGCGGCATTTGCCAAGACAAAAACCTTACCACGAGCACCTGCGAGCCATCACCACAGTATTTGCGAAGACAAAAACCCTACCACAAGCATCCGCGAACCATCACCGCGGCATTTGCCAAGACAAAAACCTTACCACGAGCACCTGCGAGCCATCACCACAGTATTTGCGAAGACAAAAACCCTACCACAAGCATCCGCGAACCATCACCGCGGCATTTGCCAAGACAAAAACCTTACCACGAGCACCTGCGAGCCATCACCACAGTATTTGCGAAGACAAAAACCCTACCACAAGCATCCGCGAACCATCACCGCGGCATTTGCCAAGACAAAAACCTTACCACGAGCACCTGCGAGCCATCACCACAGTATTTGCGAAGACAAAAACCCTACCACAAGCATCCGCGAACCATCACCGCGGCATTTGCCAAGACAGAAACCTTACCACGAGCACCTGCGAGCCATCACCACAATATTTGCGAAAACAAAAACCCTACCACAAGCATCCGCGAACCATCACCGCGGCATTTGCCAAGACAAGAAACCTTACCACGAGCACCTGCGAGCCATCACCACAGTATTTGCGAAGACAACAACCCTACCACAAGCATCCGGCAACCATCACCGCGGCATTTGCCAAGACAAAAACCTTACCACGAGCACCTGCGAGCCATCACCACAGTATCTGCGAAGACAAAAACCCTACACCGAGCATCCGCGAACCATCACCGCGCCATTTGCCAAGACAAAAGCCTTACCACGAGCACCTGCGAGCCGCGAGCCATCCACAGTATTTGCGAAGACAAAAACCTACCACAAGCATCTGCGAACCATCACAGCGGCATTTGCCAAGACAAAAACCTTACCACGAGCACCTGCGAGCCATAACCACAGTATTTGCGAGACAAAAACCCTACCACAAGCATCCGCGAACCATCACTGCGGCATTTGCCAATACATAAAACCTTACCACGAGCACCTGCGAGCCATCACCACAGTATTTGCGAAGACAAAAACCCTACCACAAGCATCCGCGAACCATCACCGCCGCATTTGCCAAGACAGAAACCTTACCACGAGCACCTGCGAGCCATCACCATAGTATTTGCGAAGACAACAACCCTACCACAAGCATCCGCGAACCATCACCGCGGCATTTGCCAAGACAAAAACCTTACCACGAGCACCTGCGAGCCATCACCACACTACTTGCGAAGACAACAACCCTACCACAAGCATCCGCGAACCATCGCCGCGGCATTTGTCAAGACAAAAAAATTACCACGAGCACCTGCGAGCCATCACCACAGTATATTTGCGAAGACAAAAACCCTACCACAAGCATCCGCGAACCATCACCGCGGCATTTGCCAAGACAAAAACCTTACCACGAGCACCTGCGAGCCATCACCACAGTATTTGCGAAGACAACAACCCTACCACAAGCATCCGCGAACCATCACCGCGGCATTTGCCAACACAAAAACCTTACCACGAGCACCTGCGAGCCATCACCACAGTATTTGCGAAGAAACGGAGCGAACCGATCAAAAAAATTAGAAAACTTGAGAAGACAAAGAGCAAATCGCTCGAAAGAGACTAGCAAGTTTGATAAAAAGGAGCGAACCAAGCGAAAGAGAATGCAGAATTTGAGAACAAGGTGGAAACCAATCGAAAGGCACTGGAGTATTTCAGAACCAGGGGCAAAGAGCTCAAAATGAAACTGAGAACAAGGACCAAGCCGCTCGAAAGACACTAGAGAACTTGAGCGAAAGGAGCAAACCTCTCGAAGAAGACTAACACAAGGAGCAAACCGCTTCAAAGAGACTAGAGTTTGAAAACAAGAAGCAAACCGCTCGAAAGAGACCAGAGATTTTGAGAACATCAACCAACCACTCGAAAGGGACGAAAAATCTTGAGACGAAGGAGCAAACCGCTCGAAAAGGACAGAACAAACAAACCGCTCGAAACAGAAGAACAAGGGGCCAGCCACTCCAAAGAGACCAGAAAGAACAAGGAGCAAACCGCTCGAAAGAGACCACCAGGAGGGAAACGCTCCAAAGGGATTGGAAATTTGAGACCAAAGAGCACACCGCTCGAAAATGATTAAGGAACCAGGAGCCACCGCTCGAAAGAGACTGACTTTGTGAAGAAGGCGCAATCCGCTCGAAAAGGATTTAGCGGAATTTTGAGAACAAGGAGCAAACCGCTCCAAAGGGTCAGAAAAAGAATCAAACCGTTCGAAAGAGACGAGAGAATGTGTCAACAAAGAGCAAACGCCTCGAAAGGGACTAGAGAATTTCAGGAGCAAACCGCTCGAAAAGGACTGGCGAGCTTGAGAACCAAGAGCAAACAAAGCGAAAGAGACTAGAGAATTTGAGAAAAAGAAGCTAACCGCTCGAAACAAACTAGAAATTTGAGAACAAGGAACAAACCGCTCCAGAGAGACTTGAGAATTTGAGAACAAGGAGCAAACCGCTCGAAAGGGACAGCAAGGAGCAAGCCGCTCGAAAAGGACCAGAGCTTCGAGAAGAGTAGCAAGCCACTCTAAACGGATTAGAGACCTCGAGAAAAGGAGCTAGCCGCTCGAAACAAAGTAGCAGAACAAAAAGCAAAACAAACGAAAGAGACTATAAGTTTGAGAAAAAAGGGCAAACCGCTCAAAAAGGATTGGGAAACTGTGAATATTAGGAGCAAGCCGTTGCACAAAACTTGAGAGCCAGGTGCACACCGCTCGACAGAGACTAGAGAACTTAAGAAGAAGGAGGAAACCGCTTGCAGAAGACTAGGGACTTTGAGAACAAGGAACAAACCACTCGAAGGGGCTAGAAAATTTGAGAAGAAGGTGCAAGCGGCTCGCAAGCGACACGGATATTTGTGTCTATGGCGCAAACCACTCCAAAGGGCTATAGGCAAGTTGAGACTAGAAAGAGAGCATGACTTTGACAACAAGAAGCAAACCGCTCGAAGGGAACTAGAAAGTTTGAGAACACAAGCAGCACACCGCTCGAAACACAGCAAGGGATTTGAGCAAATGCAGCAACCCGCTCGAAAATGAATGAATACAGAATTCGACAACAAGGAGCAAACCGCTCGAAAAGGACTAGAGAATTTCAGAGCAAGGAGCTAACTGCTCGAAAGAAACTAGAGAGCCCGCGAAGGCAGGAAGCCCGCGACGGGCAGCGAGCCCACGAAGTACCCAAAGTTCGCGAAGGGCAAGGAACCGCGAAGGGCAGGAATTCATGGCGCGAAAGCCCGCGAAGCAGTGGCTCGCGAGGGGCAGGGAGCCCGCGAAGTGCCGGAAGCCTGCGAAGGGCGGGGAGGTGGTGAAGGGCAGGAGTCCGCCAAGCCCAGGGAGCCCATGAACGGAGGAAGCGTGCAAAGTGGGGAGCTCGCGAACGGCGGAAGCCTGAGCCGGGAAAGGCGCGACCTGCGAACTCGAAGGGCGCTGCTTGAAGGAAACCAAGCAACAGAAAGAACACATAAGCGCAGAAACCCTGGGCAATACCGGCACGTCTGGATGAAGCCTTGTCAAGAAGTAGAAAGCCGCCTGTCAAGGTGTTTTCTGCCCTCCTCGAGGCTTCATGTGTTCTTGAAGCCCCACGCATGGCCCAATTAAACCCCATTGTGGCAGGGGGAGGGCGTTCTTTGAGACCTCTAGGTGGCAAGGGGTACACGAGGCGACGTTAGGAGGGCTGTTATTTCAACATCTCGGGTCCGAGGCATCTCGATCCGAGCTGCGAACGGGCCACTCAAAGCCCTGTCCGCTGAGGGGAAGGGCTTGTTGGTGATGAATATGTGCGAGGCCGAAGAAAAACCCGCGTGCAGGAGGGAGGGTTTTTTAGACCCTGTCCACGCTGGTAGAGAAGCTAATAACACCTTGGACATGGCGGAGGGCTTGCTTCGGACTCTGTCCATGCATGCTCGAGAAGCTGTTGAGCGCCGGGCATACCCAGGGCAGAGAAAAGCCTTTCCGACAGTACCCAACAAAAACCGACGGGGACAAAAACAACCCAGCCCCCCAGGCAGTTATCGTTCTAGCCAAAAACAGGCCAATGAATTTCCGAGTCCCTTCCCTGTCGACGCCTCCAAAACCGAATGGGGCCCAATCAGCACACATTGCTGCGTGAGACCATGAGCTGCCGCTGCGTCTCCTTTGGCCAGCACTCCGCAGCGCCCGCATGTGGAAGCAACGTCCTGGCCGTGACAACAAGTCCTGCATGGCCACCGCTTCTGAACATCAAAAATCTCACTCACATCACCTGCATGTGCGTCTTGCAAAAACCCAGCATTCCCATCCATCGGTCGCGGGAGCTCTGACGTACGCTAAGCACTCCTACAGCCAGAACCCTCTATCGACAAGCTTCTGAAATCGCTGGCTGCTTGACCGGCAAGCACACAAGCAACGGTTGGATCTGGGAGCTAAACTCGTTTTTGCGCAAAGCTGCCCGCGAGCATGAATGTTCCAAAATCCAAATCCATATCCCCATCACCCGATCTCGGACAGGACCTGACCCTGCAACCGTTGGTCGGCCTTCAATAAACATGTTCAAACATGTGGGCATAGATAACTGCACGTTGGTGATCGGGACATCCACAGGTTCGAGCATCAAGATGCGGAAGCTAAACCCGAAAGTTGTCCCTTGTTCTCAAATTATCTTGTCTCTTTCGAGCGGTTTGCTCCGTGTTCTCAAACTGTCTTTCTCTATTCTCCTAGGAGCGGTTTGCTCCTGGTTCTCATGTTCTAGTCCATAATCTCTTTCGAGCGACTTGCTTCTCAAATTCTGCAGCGTTTCTCGCGCGGTTTGCTCCATGTTCTCATTCTCTTGTCTCTTTTTTCTTGCTTCGGGGCTCCGTTGGATTTGCCCGGCGCATAGCCACTATGCGGCCATGCATGTAGCATTAGAGACTCAACGACTAAGCGAAGCTGATTCAAGCTACAGTCGTACTGAAGCAAAGCCATGTACGATATCATCACAGAAATACCAAGATCACACCACTTCGATGTGAGACATGCGAAGCTCAGGCCAAATGCCAGCGACATCTGATCTCCACCCTACCGGTAGAGCATGAAGCGTCACAACAAAATCATCGGTAACAATGGGAGTGTGAGGTGCATCCTCATCATACCAAGAACAGACAAACAGCTGGAACATGAAGCACGGCTTGCTCATTCGAAAATATCTCACTGCATTCACCAATAGGGTTTCAAAGTCCCCCGTATCAGAGAGTTGAAAGGTGAGTGGCCCATCAACAGTGTCAATCCATGCCATGCGTATGCCATGGGGATCCAGTTCATCAACGACGGCGACACACAACCAAGGGGCAGTTTGAGAAAAGGCTCGAACTGATGTCCAGATCCGTTCCGCCGACGACGCAAGATCATGATACACGGATGCTCCAAGCTCCAACCCCAACCTTCGCCAAGCATCACGGTCGCCCGCACATGATTCCAATGTCGCAATTGCCGGGTGCATCCCCTGCTGCACCAAGAACAGTTGTGCCCATGTAGCAATGTTATGCCATGGGCCACTGCGAATCATAGTATAGGGTGGCTTCAACAGCAAGTTCAGAGCCTGTCGGGCAATGAAACGAACATCATGACTGCTCTGACGGAGGATATGACCCAGAAAGCCCCACCTTCGAATAAGCCAAGCACGTATCCAATTGTGAGCAGGATGATGAAGCAAGAAAGTTTTAACAGCCCTGCGTCGCAATCTGAGTATAGCATTTGCAGTTTCATCAGGAAGATGTTGAGGAATAAAAAGCCGCAGTGCTTCAATAGACACAGACAGCTGCATATTGAGGATTTTCCTGCGAGGATCCTGCAACGGCTCCAACAGAGGCGACAACCACAGCCATGTACTGGCAACATACTTGTCCAACACTGCCAACGTCGTCAATGGTCGTACCCATGAAAGCCCTTTGCAAACACCGTGCATCTGTGTCCATGCTTGCCATACTGATGGCATGATCGCCTTAATGAGGCTCTCTGTGTTCTCCAGAGCGCTCAATGAGAAGGCATGGGCCAAAGGCTTGCGCAGGTATGTAACACAGGAACCCCATGCAATGGCACGCACAACAGCCGGCAGTTCAATGCCTTCTGCAAGGCGCAACATAAATTGTGGGGCCATCAGCTTGGTCTTGCGCAGATTAAGATGGAGCCCCGCAGCCAGCAAATGATTCACAACCAATGGAAAGCGATCTGCAAGCTGTTTCCAACCAGTAAAGCGCATAATTAAATCATCCACAAACAACCAAGCAATCAAGGTATGCAATGAAGGCTGCGTGCAATCAGTCCTCCAAGCATCAACCAGTTTAGACAACCAGAAGTCCAAGGCATAGGCAAATAAGGTGGAGCTATGACTCCCGCCTTGCACAACACCATTTCCAGGGCGAAGGTCCCATTCTTCATCATGCCATTGCACAAGGACAACTTGATTACGGACCAGTCGATACAACAAGGACGCTTCTTTCAAGTGGGACGACGGTGTGCTGGACCACAGAAACTCTGCCAGAACCTCATGCGACAAATTGTCGAAGGCACCCTTGAGGTCAGCAGTAATCCAAATCGAAGGCCTTCCCGTCATCACTTCAACATCAGACAGACAATGAGCGGCAAACAAACATTCAAGGACCTGTGCATGCGGTACCCCTCCACGCTGTTGTTGTGGAACGGGCCATTTCTGTTTGAGTCTGCGGCACAATATAGATGCAAAGACCTTGTGCAAGCATTCAAGCAAGTTTATCGGCCTCAAATCATCAATTGACTGAACTGGTAGAAACTTTGGTATGAAGACCACACGCGCATAATTCATGTTCATCGGCCAATGCCCCTGCTGTAAGAAAGCATTCACCAACTGAGCAATCATACACAATCCATCTTGCTGTCTGCCAAAGACTTTGAGAAATTGCTCCCCCATTCCTGACAGACCACTGGCCGTCCCAGATTTCATGGCAGTGAGCACCTCAAGAACTTCACTCTCAGTAACCCTTTCGCATGACGCATTCTCCCAAGCACGCTCCAAGCTACACGAGTAGGAACCATCCTCATCACCACTCCGGGGAGCATAAACGGTGTGCACGTGACGGTGCAGTGCCTCACGTGCCTGCTGTCGGCCACCATAGGCAACTTCACAGTCCTCCCACCGAAACTTGGGCTTTTGACGATTGCGTAGGTACGAAATGGCCATGCCGTCCCCACGTGAAGCACGATCATGCAGTGAAGAGAGCCATTCCTGTTTCGCACGCGTTCTGTGATCAATGATTGTGCGCGTGAGGTCTGCCCTCGTCGAAACATCATCCGTCAAATTGCGGAGTTTGCATAGGTTCTTGAGCTCATCAGGGTCCTTGTACTTCAACGAGGGCGCGCGAAAAGACACCAATCGACAGATCTGCTGCAAGTCTTCCCAACATCTGTCAATGTCACTTCCAGACTGCAAACCATTGCCATTATAACCATAACGACCATGTCTAATCTCCTGTGTAAGGCGGCTCTCATTGATAAGCCACTTACCAACCCTTCCTCTGACTCGATTCCGACGATGAGACCTCGATGACAAGCAACGAAGGAAAACGTCCAACTTCACAAGATGGTGGTCACTGGGCAAAGCAGCCTTGGCCTCATAGTCAATATCAAGCTTCACAAGTCCACCCCCAGCCCACACAAGTGACATGAACTGGTCATTGACAACCATAAAATCATAGGATTTGCATTTGTAAGTGGCATCAGGCGGACACAAGACTCGAAAACCGAGCATGCCAACATGTATGTTGAAGCCAATGCATCGCTCACAATCCTCCCGTGCAACATCCACATTGAAATCTCCCAAGGCCACTGTAGGTAGCTGACTGCTCCTATGGAGCATAGCACCAAACTCGCTTAGCGCCACATGGAAGTTGGAGTCCTCAGGATCGTTGTGCCAAGAATGCGGGAAATGACTCCCAATTATTCGTAACTCTCTTCCGGAGCTCAATAGCAAAGTTGCAGCAATACTCCATCTGCCTTTGACAGTTGAAGTAACACTTTGGACATGCAAAGGGTCTACCACCAAGACCTGTGATAGATGACTTTCCATATCACGGGCCCCGAACACCAGACACGCACCCAAATCAAGATCCTCCGTGAGTTCAACCCGTTGGAGACCATCACTGGGACCTGTCAACTCAAGATGCTGTAAACCAGCCACTTCCTGTAACACCAAAACGTCAAAGTCATGCAAAGTCGCACTGAGCCACGCAGACATGTGTGCAAGCGTCCTGCCATGAACATTCCAAGTGGCAATGCGGAACATGTGAAACGTATCATCACGAACGTTAGCCCCAGCAGGTAGTCACTCGGACCAAGCAGAGACCTTCTGTGTGATATCATCGCATGACAAGCCGAGTATCTTTGCAAGCGCCGTCACATTCACATAGAAGCATGTCTCCTCCTTCGTGGTGGCATCACACACCACGTGTGTCAGGGTCACGTCGTTCTCATCTTTACGCAACTCACCAACATCACACGCCACAACTCTTGCATTGTCAACCCACACAATTTGCTTTCTCCACGAAATGTCAATGCGATCATTCCTCTCGCGAGGTGGCATGCCCAACAAGGATTTAATCTTGCCAAGCACATTTCCTGTGGCTTTGTTTCTGAATCGAACTGCCGGCGATTTGTGCACTGAGATCCACATGGGACATCCAGATGCCAAATGCAGCTGTTTGTCGAAGCGGGTAACAACCTCAAGTGCACGCTTGACGTCCCCATCATGAGTGGGGCTAAGATACACATGCGAAACATCTGCCCTCGCACTATACACCATGATCTGTTTCACATCGAGCTGATGACCCATCTTGGTCCCGATTTCCCTGATTGCTTTCCACGTTTCATCCTGTATTGTATTGCGGCGAGCATCATTCCAACCACCGAAAATCAAGTGGCAGAAATCAATACCATCATCATTACCATCACGGTGCATGGCACTGTTATTTTTGCCCTTCGGTGTCACATTGCGTGAGACTCCGTGAACACCTTGTGGAGGAGCGTGCTTTACCTGCCCGGATGATAGACCCTGTACCTCCTTGGAAAGGTTGTCGAATTGCTGTCTCAACTCACTTACCGTACCAACTTGCTTTTCCAACTCCACAATGTGTGCCCTCACATCTTGCTGGTCTGACCGGAAACTGTCTGTAAACTCCGTGATCCTAGCATCCTGCTGATTGACTTGGTCCTTGATTGTGTTCATCGTGATGTCCTGCCTTTTGCTTTGCTCCAGCAAAGCCCGAATGTCCCCACCAATGCGATGATCTATGGCACTCACCGCCTGAGACACAGCCCTTTCAACGACAGAGTTCATGGAAGCAAGCATAGCATCATTCATCCCTTGTCCCAACGGAAGGGCAGGAGAATCATTGGCCTCTTGTCGTGCCTTTTTGGCAGGGCTATGGTCATCATGGAAATCAACTGGTACCAGTGCCGTGGGAGGCAAAGTGTTGGGACCTGGGTGTGTGCCACCCAACATCTCCTCATGGCCGTGTGCAGCCATTTGCAATGAAGGACTTGAGCTTTGAGCTTTGAGCTTGAGCCTTTCTTGAGCCGTGCGGTCAATTTCTCGAGCTTCTTTCGAGCGGTTGCTCTTTAATCTCAAATTCTGTAGCCCCTTTCGAGCGGTTTGCTGTGTATGTGTGCAGAACGAAAACAGTACAACAAATGCTAGAGTACATGCTTGCGCACATGTTTAGGGCAATGGGGGCAGTCCCGATGCATCCGTCTTGAAGTTCGATACACACCTGCGGCCTATTGAATTCAATAGGGCTGTCGGGCTCAAGGTCCAAGATTCAAGATGTCACAACAAAACTTTCCAAGGAAATCTTCAATCCGACAGCCCTGTTGAATATGGCCTATCGAACTCAATAGGGCTCACGCATTGGTCAGTCACGCTAAACCCTATGCTCTGAAGTAACCTACACGCTGAGCCCTACTTCCCGCAGCCCGAATGAAACCCGACCACGGTTTAAGGTTAAAAACATTCATTGCGTGGTTCAAGTCGAAGCTGATCCAAGCTGCAAGCCCTCAAGCCCCCAAGCAACAGATGCTTATCTCCCACAACAAGGGTAAGGTTCCTCAAATATAGGAGTCCTGCGCGAGGTCTAAGATGTGCACGGAAAATAGAAGTCAATACCACCCGGAATGTTTCAGAAGTAGGTCGGAAATGCGTAGTACATGGTCACGTACACCGTGCATACAACCCCGACCACGAGCTACACCGTGCGTGCATAAATCCTTAGTGGGCATATTTGTGTTTCAGTACGGAAAATAGTTTTGGCTACGGAAAATACAGGGGTTCTGCGCCTAACACACATTTACAAAGTTATATCTCAACCATGTTGTAAAAGCCGCAGCAACGACAACATCAGACTGCAATAATACTAGATACTTCACTACATATGCACAACCTTTCGCATTTGCGTCAGGTACGAACGAATCCAGCGTCGCCACCTACACAGACCAATGCTGACCCGATGATCTCCATACACAAATGTATATAAACGCATATAGGCACATTCCAGATAGCATTGAATGTACCCACGGAGTCTTAACACCATATAACAGAAAATACCCAGATCCAATGCCTTTGCACATCGCTTTTACACATCGACCTGCGTCTGTAATGTTGCTATTGGTGCGTTTGCACAGTTGGCGTAACATGCATGTATCTACATAGGAGCTTTTGTGCGCGTGTCGCGCGTGAGACCTGGTGACATACACAGTCATGATGTAACAGGAAGAACCTCGCACTTGAGAAGCCAGGACGGCTAAGATAAGACAAAACGCAAAAAGATAAGGAGCTAAGTATATGCATATGTACCATGGACGGCTCCCGTAGTAATCTCGCACAGGCCGCCTCGATGTGCTTTGGGATCCTTGTGTTTTGACTCGGGGTGCATGTTTGCTGTAATAGTCTCTGTTGAATACTTTGGTGCCTCTTGCGGGTTGCAATACTATATCAACATGCATGTGCACATACACAAGCAGCAGCAACCGCAAAGCTGGCTGTCGAATTGAAGTCTTGTATAGTTAATTACATATACACCAACATCGTCGCACTCATTTTCGTAAGATCTCGCATATGGGGTTTCTTAGGGTGTTGAAGTTAAGAGCTGTTGGCCTAATATTTCTGATGTAGCAGGGGGTGTAGTCCAGAGTTTTCACCGATCCAAGAAGAGAACTCGATACGTTCTTGAAGAGGTCCATGCACAGAAAAGAGAGGTATCTCTGGGGATTCTATATCGGTTCTATCAGGGTTCTTTACAGGATTCATCAAGCTTCTATACGGGATTTAAAAGGCCTCTGTAGAGATTTAGAAGGGTTCCATAGACAATTTTAAGGCTTCTATAAGACACTGATACAATGTATACTTTCGATGTAAAAGGGTTGCTGCAAAGCAACTTTAAGGCTGATGTATATAGGATCTATGTAAATGGACCTTTAGTGTTTAGGAGCGTTAGAAGACCAGTTGCTTCAATAGAAGCCCCACGTAGTAGGATCCTCATCATAAGGACCCCTTCAAGAGGTGCGCCTACCTTTCAAGAACCTCCAACTAGTTGTATGAAGGCGTCTCGCCATTCAAAGGTGCGCCTGCCGTGAGGACACTTGCGATCGCATTCTTGAAGCAATGAAGGCTACTGTCAGTTCTTACCTGAAGACCTTGATCTTTGAGGGCGGGGTAGCATATGTCCTCCTCAAAGACCAAGGTTCTTTTAATGTAACAATCCTACATACAATAAGTCCTAGCCCATCCCAATCCCCTCGCACCTTCGCATCAACCAAGCATTCCCCTTTCGGTGAGATCTTCAATCCGGGATGCGTCGCAGCCCGGGCAATGGGCCAATTCGGTCGTGTCCACCCAAAAAGGGTAGATAACCCAGGGGGGTAGCATATATATATATATATACACATATTTGAGGCAGGAACCTTTCTGTATAATGTGACCCTCTCTTTTGTTTATAATCAGACGACAACATCCGATAAAAGCCGTGTGAAAGTGAAAGAAGCTATACTAGACAACGCTACGGTAGAGTTTCGGGAATGAGCGAAGCGAATGGTGTGCGCTGTTGAATTACAGCAAAAACACGCATTGCGTTTCACTCATTTGCTTCTGTGCCTTCGACGCACGCCTTTGGTTTCTTTCACTTTGCGTTGAGTCAATAGAGCCCGTGGTTCGTTCGTGGGTCGTGCATTTTAAAGGTAAAAGAACGAGAACACGCATTCGCTTCCCTTGGTAAGTGGGCGCACGCTTTGTTTCTTCAAATTGGAAACTGGACACTCGCTTCACGCAACTTCACTTGTCCTTTTGCTTCATTTCATTAACGTAAACTGGGCACCCAAGGAAGCGGATAGAACTGTGAGTGGAATGAGGAGCGAACGCAGCCGTACGTTCCAGGGTTGTGTCCTTTGTTGTTTTTGGTGTTTTCTTACTGCTTTACATTTACATTTGGTTCTGTTGCAATGGCAGCACGAACGAACCGAAAAAAATGACCCTTTGCTGCTGTGATTTTCATTGTTGTGTTCGTGAATGAAGATAAGAAGGCACACACTCATTTCATCTCATTTCTCTCACTTGTCTTTCTTCATTCCACACAACACCAAAACCACCCGACAAACCCACCAAGAATGACCAGAATATAATGTGGATGCAGGTGGGTAGATTACAGGAGATTCTAAAGGTAAAATATGAGGTAGGTGTTGTTTCCTTTGGTTCGGCAATTTTCCGTGGAACATGAAGCGAGAAATGACGGGACACAAAGGAATCACACAAACAAGTATCGGAGTCGTCATTCGAATTATCTTTCCTCTTTTCTTTTGTTCTTGCAGTGTGCTGCAAGAACACAACGGAAGCATGAAGCGAATCAAATGGAAAAGAGAATGATTTATTGATGAGCGTGTTGTCTTGTGATAGTTATTGAGCAGCGGATGCCAGTTTCGTGCAATCAAACCAAACGAAAGGTGAACAGTGAACAAGGAAGGTTTGACGCAGTGGTTGGCTTCTTTCTTTGCCTTTCTTAGTTCAAATGAAGCTAGTGTAACAAAGAGAAGTGTGTGTTCATTTGTAAGTAACAGAACCACGCAAATGAAGGAAGCCAAGTGACCAGCCAAACAAGAAGATAACAGCCTATAGGACGAAAACATACGATGAAGAAGGGCTCTTTGTTACTTTGAAACTCGAGCAAACATAACATGAGATACCAGCCGTTACATGACCCAGAAACACAAGCAACAAATCCTCACAGCAGCTCATTCACTACAAGATCCTGCAGGTTAAGCTTTGTTCCTTCTTCAATCATATCTCCTCATATTAGAAGCGGTCAAAAGAACGAAGCAAAACGAAGGGACTGAGCGTAGCGAAAGGAAGCATGCTTTCTTTGGGTCTTTCGATTCTCTTGACCTACCAGTTTGACTCACCAGTAAACACCAAGTAGCCGGGAATGAGGAACGTCTGTTGGCTCCTGATGTTATAGCCTGTGGATCGAGGATGAAGTAAGTGGAACGTGCGGAATTTGCTCATTCTAATTGAACCTTTTGGACTTTCATGCGGTGACTTGACAATTGACTCCAGCACACGGCTCCTTCTAGCATGTCGCTCTCTCTCGTTCCCCCAGCCTAAAGTAGAAAGACAAGGGAATATTGTGAAGGGAGCGAAGCGGAAGAGCGTAAGGAACACACGGCTTTCTTTGTTCTGATCAAAAAAATGCACACCTAGGAACCCAGGTCATCTATCACACAGCTTTCAGGGTCTTGTGACTGCCTTAGTTTGATTGATAGCACTTCGTTCCTTTCGTTTATCTTTTATCTAAACTAGGCACACTGCACCCTTCATCACACCAGGAGCAAGGCATACAAGAGGGTTCGGTGGTAGAACACAAAGGAAACAAAGATCACAACATGCGGTCTCTTCTGGATTGGTGGCTACTGGTCATTTCCAAGTTTACCGAATTCTGGATGCAACATGCCGTTCGGTCTGTGGCTTAGTTAAAATACGAGACACAATGAAGAGAACAAGCGGAAACGTGTTTTCTCTATGTAATGAAGCAAAAGGCACACCTGGCATGCGATTGAAACAGGTCATATTTATTTATATTTGAAAACGCACGTTCAATAGTTTCAATTCAAAGAAGTTGATATTTTCCTCATCTCATTTCCTACCTGCATCTAGTACCCAACTAAAATGCGGCACCACCAATCAAGTCATCTATTCGTTCTGGAAAGAGACCCAAATTCAACCCTGAAAACATGAAACGAACATCATGACGCGAAGTGATAGCCTGCTTCATTTCACTCCTTTCGCTAGTTTTTTTCCATTTTATTCCAAGTAAACGAAGACAGCACAAGAGTTCAACTAGCGAAAGAAACACAAAGCACCCCCAATAGAATTACAATACAAAGGGGAATGACGAACAAAAACGCGTGGTCCCTTGTCTTTTTCCTTGTCACTTTTATTTGAGGTCTATTGGCGCTTAGAACCGAGGCTTTGGAACAGAGGCCAACACCTAACTCTCAAAATCTCTAAAAGCTTAACTCACTTGACCCTGGAATCCATGCCTCATTCATTTGCTTTCTTTGGTTCGTGCTTCCACTTACCACAGGAAGGAAACAACTGCCAGTCACACAGTCACGAAAAGAACCAAATAAAAAGGCAAACAACAAACGGCATGGAAGGTAGTGCGTGTTCTTCATTTCCTGTTGCAAAAGGGCAAAATTAGTTAATAAGCAAGGCATGCTTCCCTCTCACCCCACTCGTTCCAGTACTTCTGTTTGGAATCAATGTGACCCTTTAGAAACAGAGAAACTCCGGACGGTTAGACAGGAGGTTGACAACCTATTTTGTTGCTTTTGCTGGCTCCTTCTTTTGCTTATTTCATGCTTCATTCTTCATTATAAATAAGCGAAGACAAGGAAGCAAATAGGAACTAAAGGAAAGGGTGACCAGAAACTATTAAAGGAGGATTCTAAGGTAAACCCTGGCTGTAGACGGCTTCCTGCTGCGATGGTTCCTCAAGTCATCCAAGAAACCCCAAAGGCAAGAGACTCACGCTCCGCTCTTCATGGTCCTTGGTTTGTTTCCTGTGTTTGTTTCATTTTTGTTTTGCTTACGTTACAACGACAGCGTGAACTGAGCGGAAAGAAACAGAAAGCAAACAGCGACCCAAAAGGTGCCGTGGTGTGTTGAGTTTAATTTGATTAACACCAACACATGTTCTGTTCTTCCAAAGGCCTCCATTAATTCAGCAACGACAATGGAATGAAATGAAACAGGCATTCTTGAGTTAATTTTCGGCTTGTTGCATTCTGGTTGTGTGCGTTGTTTTGATGCAGAAATCACGCTTACGTTCCTTCGGTGTCTCCCGTCCTTAACGCACAGCACAGCACACAGGAAGGAACGACAGGAGATAGCACAGTTAAGCTTGGGAACAATCATTCCGTTCGTATTTGCTGCAATTGTTTCGCTCCGTTCCCGCTTACATTGAAATGAGGCAATACAAGGTAAGCAGATTACTTTCTTCATGGTTGCACCGCCTAACCTACTGAGCTGGGATTCTATTGTCAAGGTACGTCCAACCTTCACTAGTTCCTGAATTGCCTGGCGGTGTTGCTTGCACTACCTTCAATTAGAACCCAAGGACGCAAGCACGCTTCCCTTCACTACGCTCAATACACTGTCTTGCGCCCTTTGTTAGATTGAATGAAGTGAAGGCAACAGCGTATACCTTAGAATCTAGGTGGAAGGGTCATACGAGAAGGTCCCAAGCACAGATTACAGGAAGGATGGAATTTCCCTGGGTGTAGCATTAGGTCTCTTGCGTGGTTCGTTTGAACGGATTGAAACGATGTAGTGCACTGAAAGTGTTTAAATCATTCGGTTCCTTCGTTACCTTGTATTATCCTACAGCAACAAAGACAAGAAAAACAAAGACACCGAGGAAGTCGCGTGTCTTCCGCAAAAAGCCTTAATCAACCGGTGGACCCCCCAAACTACCTCTCGGGACCCTACCCGCAAACTCCCCAAACTCCCTAAACTACTACAGAGCCTGGAGAGTTTAGGGAGTTTATGGAACTCCCTAAACTCCCTCCCGAATCCCTCCTCGCAGACCCACCAAACCCAAACTCCCTAAATAGAGAGTTTAGGGAGTTTAGAAGTTTAGAATTTGGGGGGTTGGGGTGGTCGCCCAAACTCCCTAAACTCCCTCCCGAATCCCTCCGTGCAGGTCCCCCAACTCCGCAAACTCAACTCCCTAAATAGAGAGCTCAGGGAACTTAGGGAGTTTGAGGGATCGGGGTCAGAGGTGGTCGCCCAAACTCCCTAAACTCCCTCCCGAACCCCTCCCGGCAGACCCCGCAAACTCCCCAAACTCTCCAAATGGAGGGCAGGGTCTTGGCCCAAACTATCTAAACTATCTAAGCCCTATCCGCTCCAGACCACCGGGACCTCCCCAAACTCTCTGAAAAATCTAAATTATCTAGACTATCGAAACCCTCCCGGCTTAAATAGTTTGGGGAGGTTCCGCTGGTCTTGGGCGGGAAAGGGTTTAGACAGTTTGGGGCTGTCCGGCTGGTTTGGGGCGGGAAGGGTTTAGATAGTTTACACAGTTTAGATAGTTTAGATAGTTTGGGGCGGTCCCGCTGGTCTGGGGCGGGAAGGTTAAGATAGTTTAGATTGTTTGGGCCAAGACCCGGACCACCCAAGCTGTCTAAACTATGTACACCTTTGTCCTCCTGCCTTGGCAGGTACGTCACGTGATACAGAAAAATTCCTCATACGCATATGTGTATATATATATATGTATATTCACTTGCGTATTTATCTATTTACCAATATCTTTCTCTCTCTACTCTCTCTCTCACTGTCTCTCTCTCTTGCTGTCTGTCTTTGGGCTTTTCTTTCGTACAAGTACTTTCTTTCTCGCCGTATATCCTCTCATTCCTTCTTTCTGTCCTTACGTTGTGGTTTTAGTCGTTCTTTCGTTCTTTCCTTCTTCGTATTTTTGCTAGTTTGCCTGTTTAGCTGTTTGTTTGGTTCTTTCTGCTTTTATTTCTGTCCTGTTGGTTCGTTGGTTCGTTCGTTCTTTCTTCTGCCCGTCCTTCGTGTGATCCTTTCGTTTGTCTTTCCGTTGTGCTTCTGTCTTCCTTGCTTTGTGTCTTTGTTTCCTTCCTGTCATCCTTGCGCGTGCCTTTCCTGCCTCCACCGAAACCCAAAACAAAACGACAATAAAAATAACAGAAAAAACAGACACCCTCCTACTGTAGCATTGTTGGTATTGTTATTATTAGTAGGCGTCGTCGTCGTCGTAGCAGTAGTAGTAGCCACAGAAGTAGAAGCAATAGCAATAGTGGCAGTCATCGTCGTTGTGGGCCTCAGAACTCATTTGGTGTTTCGGAGCCGCATGAAACCAGAAGGGCGGACAGGCGAAAAGCGGAGCAAGACGGGACCGGAAAAGATGAGGGTGGAAAAATCTGACGCGGAAGAACATAATAATGGAGCAGGATAGCGAAGCATACAAGCGAATAAACTGAAAAGCAAGCAAAACGACAAACAGGCAGAAACTATACAAGCAAACACTGGCAGAGGCAGAAAGAAAAGCCGAAACAAGCAGAAAAGCGGAGGAACGGAAGAGCGAAGCAGACAAGCAGAGAAACGGAAAAACAGAAAAACTGAAGCAAGAACAAGCAGAAAATGACAAGCAAACAAACGCAGAAAGGTAAACCTGTGAGCGATTGAGTGAGCGAGTGATCGAACTCGATGACGCGCTGTCAATATCAGAACATCTGCAGCTGCTGACACCAAACAACAAGCAACCGCAAGGTGTGTTGACTGCTGCCTTCTGTGAGAGAGTGTCGGGGTACGGCCCAAGCGCCGACTCGCCGAAGGGCTCGTCTAACGCAAGGCCAACACTCGTCCGACACTTCACAGACAAGCTGCGGTCAAAACACTGTGGGATTCAGAGCTAATGGGGCTGCGGCCAAAGGACGGCAGCTCAATCAAGTGCATACCTCGCCTGCAGAGACGCCCGCAAGCTCCAGGATTCAGCGCAGCCAATGACATGACAGAGCATGACAAAAGATGATGTGATTGACAAACGCCTGCCCAAATGCCCGGAAGCTCCAGGATTCAGCTCAGCCAACGATAGGAACAAACACACAAAGGACATAAAAGGCCTGTCAGTCATTAACAGACGCCTGCACAGAGCCCGCAAGATCCGGGATTCCCGGCAGCCAATGACATAACAAAACATGGCAAAGACCAACCATTGACATGCACAAGCTTCATGAGACCAAAATCGTTAAATCTGACATGTAAAAAATTGTACGGACAGCAAATGAAGCAGATGAGGGTTCAACGCACAGAGCTTTCCAGCTCCACATGTGCTTTGTATGGCTTCCGCCCCCCCCCCCACTTTGTTTTGTATGGGTTCCCACCCACCCGTACCTAACAAATTGCAAACGAAACTAGGACGCAATGAATTAAACGCTTTCCGGCTCCACACTGTTTCGACTTGGTACCTCCACACTGTCCAGTGGCTGCAGCTCAGCTCCGTAGAATCCATCCCCGGGCGACCTGCGCAAGGGCTTTGCGGACATGGCAGAGATGAGGGTCATCTTTCCTGCATCGCACCTGAAAGAATGAATTGTCGACTTCCAGGCCGAGGACTCGCGACAGATTCACACACCACCTGCCGAGATACCCGCAGTATGAAACCCGCATATGCTACTGGGTGCATAGTAGAGACTTTTCACGCAGCCTTCATGCAGCCGCGATCAGGACTATTATCACTTTTGCTGGGCACAACTCCTGGCTGATGGACGCTGCGATCAGCGCGGGAACAGCAGATGGTGACATGTTGAACAATCAGCTATTCCTCCAAGCCATGGCGGTAGACATCCTCGGAGTCCTTGGTCTCGTGGGAGGTCGCAACTCTGCGACCACATTACGACAGCTGTGGAATCCTAGCAACTTAGCACAGCACGAGGCAAGGAATCCGGCATCATGTTCGTGACAATGGCCTTGGGGCATGAAACTGCCTGCGGATTCACATCTTTCTACCCGGTACTTGGCAAATGGATCCCACTGGCTGCCGGACCGACAGCTTCTTGAGCTTGCCCTGTCAGCTCACTGGCACTGACCGGTGGTATTCTAATGGGCTTCGGTGATGTCGCGATGTCCTTCTCTCAAAATGCTCGTAACTCCGACATCACTCCCGTGGCCTGTCGGTACGTGTCTTCGTTTGTCTCGTGGATAGAGAACGCGAATCGAAACGAAAATTCAGCCCTTGCACACTTACTCCCGCGCAGGTGCCTCTCCGCACATCAAGGAGGTTCTTGAAAAAGATCTTGAATATTGACAACCTAGGGAATCACACAACCGACAGGTGTTGTTTTTCCTGCTGCAGGGTTCAACAAGTCGCACCAAAACTTGCAAGCCACCGAGCCCCAGACCCACTGTGTCCTTACACACCTTGCCCAAGCAACTGCTCACAACTTCTGGCCTGCGGTGGAGAGCAAGTCTATTTGCATCCGAAGCCCGGTGGAGAAATCGAGCCTATGTAGAGCGATGCAAAACAGAAGGATGAGAATGACGTGATGAAATCACACTCCGGCACCTGAGCAGTCATGCGCATGTCAACGAAAACGCGCCAAACTCCGCATCCTCATTTCCTGACTGACACTGCCTGGCCATGCATGCATCTTGACATGGTGGACAAGCACGCAAAGGCCGACACTGGCCACAGCGAGAACCACGAAACATCCCGATCGAATGGGTTCTCGCCTTGCAGCCGTAACGGCAGGAACTCAAGGTACTCGGACATGGAGCCTATCGCATCCAAAACTTCTGCCGGAACTGTGCCTGGATCTGCGAGATCATCAACGTCTGCCATCCAGCCTCGCATCTGCCATACTGAGCGACCATGGCAGGTGACTACATGAGGCTTCGCAAGCATCTGCAAGTCCGCTGCATACAGCCGCATGTGCACTTGCCGATCGTCCAAGCACGACCCCGCTGAAGTAAACCAAGAGAGCATAGGGCATGCAACGACCGTAGCTTACATAAGCGCCGGCACTTGCAGACTGGAAGCTGGATGGGCAGGAGAAGCTTGGTGCGGGGACCTGTCTGAAACGCGGAGCTTGCTCCGAGCCAGACGCCACCAAAGGCACATAGACTCCAAGCAGATCACGAATGCCTACTCCTCCTCCTGCTGCTGCTGCAGCTACTGCTGCTCCTACGCTTGCTACTGCTACCACGGCCTCTACTACGTACTTACTACTACTACTACTACTACTACTACTACTACTACTACTACTACTACTACTACTACTACTACCACTACCACTACCACTACCACTACCACTACCACTACTGCTACTACTACTACTACTACTACGACGACTACCACTACTACTACTACGACTACCACTACCACTACCACTACAACTACCACTACCACTACCACTACAACTACCAC
The DNA here is from genome assembly GCA_905221615.1 of Symbiodinium sp. CCMP2592. Lineage (NCBI taxonomy): Eukaryota > Dinophyceae > Suessiales > Symbiodiniaceae > Symbiodinium > Symbiodinium sp. CCMP2592. The sequence continues at coordinate 49,574 of CAJNDT010000172.1, forward strand.
TACCACTACCACTGCCACTACCACTGCCACTACCACTGCCACTACCACTACCACTACCACTACCACTACCACTACTACCACTACTACTACTACTACTACTACTACTACTACTACTACTACTACTACGACAAGTACAACTACCTAGTAGTACTAGTAGTACTAGTACTCCTAGTAGTACTAGTACTACTAGTACTACGACAAGTACTACTACTACAAGTACTACAAGTATTACAAGTACAAGTACTACTACTACTACTACTACTACTACTACTACTACTACTACTACTACTACTACTACTACTACTACTACTACCACTCCTCCTCCTCCTGCTGCTGTTCACTGCTACTGCTATTGCTCCTACTGCTACTCCTACTCGTACTCCGATTCTCTTTCGAAGCGACCTGTTTTTCAAGGCAGAACCAGGTGTCGACGTCCCTGACCGTTTGCGGAGCAAAGCGCAACCCATTTTCAGCTTCGTAAGCGGTTGAAGCTTCATGATCGGCAGAAGTCACCGAGCCGCAGCAGAGCTGCAAGTATTCCGGCAGTGTATTCGTACACATCATATACATGTCTATGCATACTTCTTTGCTCGGTGTTTATGTTTATCTGAGTGTCGATGCTCACGTGGAGCATGCTATATGTGTTGACTCGTTCATGTTACAACGATGACTGGTCATGATTCGGCAATTACACAGCCACGTGGCATCCCGGCTTCAAACTGGCCGTTCGGATCAGCACCGGCTGCAACATGACAGATGCGTGGCGCCGGTGCTGAGTTAAACGACCAGCTTGAGGCTTGGATGCCGTGTCGTTGAGACTGTGCTTTCGGGATACACAAGGAAGCCGTTTGCATAAACAAGACTGTGCACATATAGACCACAAGTTATAGGATAGTTAAGGGCAGTAAAGAGGACTTCATGATTTCAGAACCTTCATGTTTTCGAAATACCGGGCCACCTAATGCTGGCTGCCTTGTTCGCTACGGTTGAGCAGCACAAGGACACAGTTTGCATCAATAGGTGTCGTTGCTTTGTTGCGAGCTCGAGTGGTGAGCCATCAAGTCCTGGTATATGGCATATTGTCATATGCTGGAGGTAGCAAATGCAGAGATGCACACTCGGCTGCACCGATCACGCGCAGGATCTGAATCCGCTACTTCTCCCAGTCCCTGGCATGCGACAGTGAAGCCCCGGCCACATTTGCAAAGGCTTAATGCTTCGGGACGACTTCTGTGCAACTGACTTTAAACAGAATGTTTGGGCCTGGGGTTCTCGGGGCTGAAGACTCATGCAGAGACTGTCAGGACGTTCGAGTACAGAATCAGAACATTTGATGCGCGGCTTGTCGTTTTCTTACGTGAGCGTCTGTGTGAGGTTTCCGAATTGCTTAAGGCTTCGGGCGGGGTCGTCAGCTTTCGCTCTTCGGGCCCGAAGGAAGCAGCAACCGACTTCGAGCTGCCTATGTTATGTGTTATGTGACACGAAACTCGAACCAAGCTCGCCCGCATATATACATTCCAGCGCGCTGGACGGAAGCGAGGAAGGCGAAGGAAGAGACAGAACCAAAAGAGCGATGAGGGTCATGGGCTTACGACACGTTGCACACCAAAGGTCAAGCATCCTGAACGTCTGGTTCGACGCCTTCATGGTGTGGTAGGCATGCTTGTCGAAGTTGCGGAGGAGCTTGCGGAGAAATCCTATCCAATCCACGAAATCACCGAGAAGAAGCTTCATACGTGTGCTGACAGCATGTGCGTCACATGCACACACACACATATATATATACACATGCATCTGCATATACATACACATACGCACACAGACACACGCACACACACACATATACACATACACACACATAAGACTAATATTAGTATTACTATAAGTATTAATATCAATATATACATATATCTATATATATATATGTATACACATTCACATACCTCCTCTCCAACATGCTGGAAACTCTCCCCCCCTGTTTGAAGGATGCCTCTCCAGTAGGTGACCTTGCGTCGCGGAAGAACCTCCACCTTTGTCTTGACGTGAGAGAAGGCCTAAGTGAACACGAGCATTCATAACGTCGAGACGTATTCTGGAGCCTCGAAGCATCAAGTTTTTGCCTGAAACCACCGTGACACAAAGCCAAGACTTTCCGAGTTCATCATGTATGCAAAGGTCCTATAGGCCTCTAGGCCCTAGGCCGTTGGGCCTAGCACCTACATCACGCTGCAAGCCGAAGACTCATCTCCCGCTACCGCTACCATTTTCACAGGAGTCTGCTCTTTTCTGGGGCCCGTGCGTCCTTCAACAGGTTCCCCTCCCAAAGCCCATCCAGCAAGCGGAGGATCTTATGGTCGAAGTCATTGCGGCGTAGAACCTGCTGCCGTGACGGCGGGTACTCAACGATGCCTGTCGGGTACTAGGACTGAGGGTTCCTTTGTGCGGACACTATACAAGTTTATACAAGTTTCTGTGCTTCGCCTCCCGGGTTCCAGTCTGTTGGGCTCAACGCTTCGATGGCTCGGAAACGGCTCTTTGAATAGTCTTTGACAAAGGACCAGTGTGGACCTGGGCAAAATGTGAAGCCGCAGTCCTCCAACTCTGAAGGCACCCAGCCCACAACTTATCGCAGGAGAAACCCTCAGCAACAAACGATGCCATTTCCGTGATTGCTCTCTCCAAGCCGCTGTGTGTTGGATGAGGTCGTCAAGCAACTGTCTGTACGGCTTCCTGCGGGCCAGCAGATGAAGCTTCCAATGATTCCAATGTTCAGCTCCAGCTCGCGAAGTCTAGACCCAGGATTGGAAGCATCAAGCCCGGAGTTCAAAGAACCCCGGTGTCAGGGAACCTTGAGAAGCAAAAAACCATGGACATCCGTTCGCAGGTGCCAGCTTTCCCACGTTCTGCACTCAATCATGCAGGACAGAGACAAGACCGCAACCCGGCACAGGGCAAAGTGGCCAAAGTCCAAATCTCTGAACCCGTCTGAACCCCCTCCAGGCCGCTCCTGACTGGCGGGTGACTCGTATGCTTACTTAAAGCTAAGCCTCAGTAAGATCACTAAGTTGAGGTTATAAGCTAAGGTAAGTCCATGTCCGAGTCACCAACCAGCCCCGTTGACCTTTGGTCCTCGCACCTAGCTCCATTGCAAAGTTATTATCTGGATCTTCATACATGTTGGAGACAGATTGACGGTGATGAAAAAAGACTATGTACACTTGGCAAGGTTTGTCAAAACACGAGTCAGTTGCACGCATCTACTCGTGGCACAAAGGGGTGTGCCGCCGAACCACAACACTCACGTGCACCCATCTACTCGTGGTGGCCAAGCGGTTTGCTCCGCCGAACTACGCCGCAACTCCTCAGTCACGCCAGTCGTTCCACCACGACACGATGCGTGCACAAACAGGCTCTTCGACGCCCGAACCATTTCGCCATTCAGGAAGTTCGAGTCAAGGACTTTTGGGGCCGAAACATGTGGCTCCAGACTTGCGGAACGCAAATCTCGAACACCCGGTCGGTCCTCCCGGACAAGGCAGGAATAGCCTTGCAATTGGGGCCATCGGCCGTGGCCCATCAGCGTAAACCAAGCGGACAATGAAACGACAAAGGAAAGCACAACCGATGCAGCTCAGGTGCGGCCCTCGCCAAAGCCGTAGGCCTTGTATTTGACGCCCGCGCCAACCCATTGCTTCACAATGTTGCGGACCTGCCCAAATGCCAACATCATGTGCTCTCAGCCGAAGACACATTCAGTGTGGAATAATTCTCCAACAATGGAACCAACCCAAACACAACTTTGACATGAAGAACACTTTGTGACCACCAACTGTTCCGCGCTCGCACCGTGCAGTGGTGCAGCGTGCCGTGCTCGATTGGCAAGATTTTACTCAAAGACGTAGCCTGAACACTGGGCAACTTCAGCATGAATGCAAACCGACCCCCCCTCCCCCTATACTGAAAGGACGCCATCGCGTTCATCCATCATCATCATCATCATCACCACCAGCCCCAACGCCACCGCTGCCGGCATCAACACTGCCTCCAGTCGCTGTGCAGTACTCATCGGCTCGAGTCGCATAAAGTTCGAGTCCGAGAGGGCGAAGTCACGCACGGTCCTTTCCAAGCATTAGATGAGCTCGCATTTCTGCCATCAGCTTACCGTCACACCAACAAACAGCACCAACAAATCCTTGCCAAGACCGAGGCACTTAAAGACCGCAATGCGGAAGTCGACCTCGCACCAACTCCGAGGGGCAGGGATTAGCTGCACATCGTTTGTTTAAGATTAGCATCTAAGGGCTCAGGACTTGTAGAGTTTAGGTTCCAAGGATTATAGGGTTTGGTTTTGGTGTGTCTGGAGCACTGCTCTCCCTCTTACTCTCGCTGTCCAATTCTTCTCGGGCCGTCCGCAGGCAAGGGGAAGCATTGTGTGTGCACCCGTCCGGCCTTCTTGGCCGGCGGGTGCTTCGCAGGCGGAAAGGGAATTCCAAGCGCTTTGGCCTGTCCGCAGGACAAAGGATGTCTTCAGCGTGCAAGCCCTGAGGACGAAGAAAGCCGGATTTTTCTTGGTTGAGGTGCACTTTCTCAATCGAGTCTACCTGTCAAGGACAGGGTACCATCTGTTGACCCCCCAACTCCTGAAGCCTGCAGCTGCAAATGCAATCCAAATGCAGGAACTTTACCTTATCTCTCAGATCACTGACCACTTATAGAACACCAGGTGTCGAGTTTCGAGCTGAACTCTGAACGAGTCGCGTATCAAGTTGGTCTCTTTTTTGCATCAAAATGGTCTTTTTTGATGTCTCGGCTCACACAGTGCATAGTCTCGGCCATATCACGGTCACTGTGGGGCGGCTACGAAAGAAGACATAATTTCAGGCTCCTAAACCCTAAACCCTAAAGCCTAAACGCAAGTCTCGGCCGAGTCTCGGCTAACCCTACAGCCTAAACCCTAATCCCCAAACCTAAACCCTCTTTAGGGTTTAGGGTCTAGGGTTTAGGGTTTGCGGGTTAGTGTTTCAGGGTTCAGGGTTTAGGGTCTAGGCTTTGGGGTTCAGGGTTAAAGGTTTAGGGTTTCGGCGCTCACACTCGGACAAACCAGGCGAGGCATATGGTTCGGAGTCTGACGATGTGAAACCTTCTAGAGGGACAGTCAAATGACCATTAGGGTTTAGGGTTTACGGTTTCGGCGCTCACACTCGGACAGGGTTTACGCTTTAGGGTTAACGGTCTACGGTTTGGGGTTGAGGGTTTGGGGATTAGGGTTTAGGCTGTAGGGTTAGCCGAGACTCGGCCGGGACCCGGCCGAGACTTGGGTTTCGGCTTTAGGGTTTAGGATTTGGGAGCCTGAAATTATGTCCTCTTTCGTAGCCGCCTCACTGACTCACAGTGACCGTGACGTGGCCGAGACTATGCAAGGTGTGAGCCGAGACATAAAAAAGAACATTTTGATGCAAAAAAGAGACCAACTTGATAGGCGACCCCTCTGAACAGTAAAAGTGTATGTGCACAGTCGTCACTACTTGATTTTAAAGGCCTCCCCTTCCCGTTCCCGGCCGCTGCTGACAAGCAGGTGACTCTTTTTTAAGAATGAAAGTAGGATCTGTAAACTTGTTCTAAAACTTTAACTGCTCTATTCTTGAGTCACCCGCAAGCCCCGCTGACCTTTGCTCCTGAATCTTAGGGAGGATGCACCCCGGTGCAGCGAATCCAGTGAGGAGGTTGGGCCTTGGTGACTGCTGGATTTTCCATGGAACCCCAAAGGCAGGCTGGTTTTGGATGTCCGGCTGACAGGGCTCACACGCACCTTGACCTCTAAGAACTGCGCTCTCGCACTCGGACTTGGGGTTCTTACGGCAGATACACGTTGAATCAAGGAATGCATGACACTCGCAGCCACACATCAAAACTGGAGCAACAACTCTGAAACCGGCAAAGATGCCCCCAAGGCCCCGGGCAGGTTCTCCGTGGGCCGTGTTGCCTTTGGAGGTTTCGCCAGCGCAGAACATGCTGATCCCCGCAGTCTAGCCCCCTTCTCGCAGGTGGCCTTCGTAGGCTTAGAAGTCTTCTCCTTTGGCAAAGCCTGTAGGCGAAACACGCGTAGCGAGAAACGCTCCAGCACGTGAGAAGCGTCGGCACCTTGGATTTGAGCATATTCAAAGTCACCCAAGCATCGTCCTGCTTGGGGTAGCCGTGGTAATGGACCTGAGGATGCGAAGGAGGGGAGGCTGCTCTCGGATCATTGTCGGCCCCCGGACCTTCACAGGAGCCTTCTTCTTCTTTGGGATGATGATGACGATGCTGGCCGGGTAGTATTGACCTAGGACTGCTCGCAGCCGGAGACCTAGGCTGATGCCATGACACCATGAAACCCAGCAGCCATCCTCTCTGTACATCGCATGCAACTTCAAGCCGACGTAGAGGTTCTGCACCATGGCGCTCCTGTAAGCAGGAGGGCATGAGTGCATGTGAGGCTCCCGCGTGCGCAGTCACAGGTGAGGCAAAACGTCCTGCGCGGTGTCAATCGACCAGGCCTGCGAAAGTGAACTCGATTGGTGTTCAACCAAAGTATTTGTGGTCTGTCTTCGTCTGGTCTTTGGTTCATCACGCGAGGATCTCGTGAATGGTAGAACCCTGAAGTTGAGGAGCCACAGAAGTGAGAGATAGTGAGAGATCCACTGAACACTTGGCACTTCAACCTGAAAGTTCCTTGGAAACTCCTATCAGGCTGACACCGGATACCTCGGTGTTTCTGCGAGAGGCTTGAGATATCCACAGGACCTAGTCTTCCGGACGGGCCTCAACAGCCTGCCTGGCAAACGGCGAGGACTTGAGCCCAATGGCCACAGAAACCGAGATCGGCTTTAAGGGATTGTCGGGACAATGCCTGCGCTGTATTTTGACAGAAACTCCGAGCTCCATTCATCTTCTGGCTCAGACTCGGACTCGACGTCTGCGCAGAACTACAACTAAGTAACTAATGTCTGTGTCCACTCCTATCGTTCTACCTCCCTTCAAATTGACTACTTATTCAAGGCACCCGTTCGGTTCAGAAATTCGCAGAGCCGCTTAGGCACTCCAAGACTGTAGTTTCAATCGCGCACCTTTTTGGGGGTTTCACCCTGGTTCGGCCGAAGGGTGAGGTTCCTTCTGACCTCAATCGGAGCTCTTCCCCTCTCTCTGCGGCTCTCTTTCTCTTTGTATCCGGGACTAGAGGCTGCCAAGAGCTTCAGGAACGTAAGACTGCGGGGGCTCCGCAGGGACTGCAGAGTGCGAGGAAAGCAGGATTGCAGGATCTACGAGGGGGTTTGAGTTTGAAAGTTTCCACGAGCAGTGCCGTGACTGCAACCACTAGGACGACAGAATTTCGTTCGACGCACAGCGCATCAGCGAACACAAGTGCAACCAGCAATTGATGTTAATCCTGCTTAGCCTTGAGTTTGCGGAGTATCGCACCGCACTGCCACAGAGACGAAGATCATCCCGTCGGGCTATGCCCAGCCATTGCTTACGAAGTAGTTGCCCAGGTGCGTCGATGGCCGAAACTTCAGGAAGTATCTTGAAGCCTCGACACTCTAATGAATGCTGTGCAGCCTCTGAGACAACATGGGGACAGCTGCAACCCCCGGGCATTTCTCTTGAACCTTTACCCTTGGCACTTCCAGGCAAATGCCTGCGACGTCTTTACGAGCATGCGAGAACATTGCAAAGCTCGGGGGTTCTTTGGCGATTTGGAGCTCTTCGGCTTTGGAGCATGGAATTTTCACGCAAGAGGTGAACCTGTGGCACTCAGCCGGCTAAGTTGTGGCCTCATCCAGAGCACGTCTCCATTGCAACTGCCAACACTTCTGGCAAGTGCGCCTGCCGTGGAATGTCTCCTGGCCTTCCCTTCCCAATGATTCACAACGGTCACCGAGGCCAAAGACTTTCGACTCGCAGGCGGGCTGACCGTCGGGAGGTATAGCCTCAAAGCTCGGAGCGGTGCAAGAACTAATGGCTGCGCTTGTCATGCCAACTCGGAGACTCGGCACAAGGTTACAGCCCGAGCTACAAGTCGCATAGAAAGTCTTTCCGGCAATGGAAAATTCTCCGGAAGACCCTTTGTCGCTTCCACTTTTGCGACCGTCTTGGGGGAGCCAAGCATAAACTAGTATAAGCAGAACGTGGTACATTGCCCGAGAACTTCTGAATCCAGGCCGGTAGACCCAAAACAGCCAAGCCGTCGCAAAACTGCGTGCTCTGACATGTTCCTCCAAGCTGCTAAAGTCTCGTCTTGCCCCAGCTTCCAGACATGGAATCGTCGCCCAATGCTGACCCCTGACAAGACACTCGGGCTTCAGCAAGCTACCCAAGCAATAGTTACAAAACAAGGTAATACACACTTGGGCAATCTAGCTTCTGGAAGCCACGAAGCCAACAGGCAATCTTGCAAAAAGATGTAAATGTGATTTAAAGCCATTCTTGGTCAGTGTATCCCTGTTGATGCTGTGCAGCAGATTGCTAGCAGCTCTCGCAACTTCATATTCGGTGTACTGCTGCTATACAGACAACTGCCAAACACTGCTAAATAATCCACAGCGTCAAACCGATAGCCCCGGCGTGCCTTCACCACGAGGTGGCAGGGCTCTATGGCGTAAAGGCAGTGCTACGGGTCGATGCAAGTCTATCATCTGGTGTTGACCTCAGGACATCTAAGATGCTGGATCAGGAAGCACGCTGGTCGCTAACCTGTCATCTGCGCGAGTCTCGAAACTTCACCATCATTCCCAACATGTAAGCTGTGAGCCCAGACCCTGATCAATGTTAGGCCTTATAGAGAGGACGTCATTCTCGCCAAAAAACTATGGAAAGGCTTATGCCGCCTCATCCGCTCAGAACCACATTAAGCTGGCTTGCCCTAAGCCCTGAACTCTTCTTTTTCGTGCGACTCGACTTTGGCAGTCGCGACGTGGAAGGAAAGCAACAGGGACGCTCCAGTAAAGGCCGCAGACCGAAAAATACAACACTACAGACTACAGACTATATCTCCACACCCTGCTGGCGGAAGCAACGAGCATCTTACGGTCCGTTTAAGATCCCCAACCTCGTTCGTTCAGATTAGCACAGCAAGACGACGCCCCCAAACCAGCGCAGCTTACTTTCAAAGCTGAATAAACCATCGCCGAAAACATTGCCTTGGTCGCAGTTCGGCGGCTGAGCCTAGGTTTGATCAAAGCAGCCAAGGACTTTTGCGAGCCGAGCCCAGATTCTGGAAGCTTACGCGAAGAATTCTACACAACTGTCACAACTGCTCTTGAACAATGACTTTATAACTGAACCCACGCGTGCATGGCAATCTCAGGTGGGACAAGTATGGGGAGGGAATCAACAAAAATACTGGCCCGAGGAAGACGAAGCGGATGAATGGAACAAGAACAAGTCAAAGGCAAAGTTCGAGTTTTTGGAATATGCAGTCGAGATTGATGCAGACGAGATCGCCGATAATTTCGCTGCCCCTCTCAGCTGGGACCCACGCAAAGCCGGCGCAGGACACCTGAACTGAGAGTGAGTTTGACCCACAGGGCGAGGAGTACCTAGAAATATAGGTCTCTTGATTCGTAAGGGTTCGTATCGTGACTAGGTCTCAGTCATCATGAAATGGTGGGTTTTGTTTTCAACTCAGGACCTACGCTGCGCGTGCTAGCCTAATAGGTCGCTCGAGGTCTGAGGGGCCGAAGGCTTCTGCTCGTATCCCCTTCCAAACAAAGCCATGTGTTTGTGAGAAGTGTCGGTTGGAAGGATTCGAGTTGATCGGACCGGGCTTTAAGAGATCATCTATGCACCTTCCCGGAAGCTCTAGTCGCTGTCTGGTCGCTGTACTCGATTGAGACGGTACTATACTGCGTATGTCCTGTCCGAAAGAAAGAAGACGGTCTCACTTTTTGACAGGTACGAGTCCGTTGATGCTGCCGCGAGGACGACTCTCCAGACCCAGCTGCTGAGCTGAATGAATTTGTCCCCTTGTTGATGACCCCAGTCCGCTCTGAAATCCTGCTCCTAAGTGTGGTTGCTTGAGGATGCTACAGAAGCTGACCACCACCTGGACAGCTTTGAGCAGCATGGCAGTGACCTCAACGCCGTGTTGGCGCCATGGAAGGATATGATTCTAAGCTGCTCCATCCATGTTTGGGATGCAAGACTGTGTCACAAGCCATGCTTACAAGCCTCTCTGAAAGCTGCAAACAAGGTTGGAAGACAAACTCGCTCAGACATGCAAGATTGCTCAGAAAGCGTCATGTCCTGAGGTGCATGTTGCAGCCTTTACAACATGCCTGCTAGCGACCATGTTGACAATTCTGAAACAAAGGTGCCACTACTCAATTGGCCTGGAAGCCCGCCCATAATCTAGGTGCTTAAATACTCGTTTGGAGCTCCATGTTACTATCTACCAGCACTGCTACCATTATGAGTATTGACAGTCCTTTCCGTACTTTTATAAGCAAAGCCACATCTGGCGTGGCACCGAACGCTAGAGTGAAAGCTAAAAGCAAGGCCAAGGCCAAATCCACGGCAAAGCTAGGGGATGAAGAAGATCTGTCGACGCCTAAGCCGCGCAGAGGCAAGCAAAGAGGCTTTCCAAAGCAGGGCTCAGGTGGGCTGCCAGCCTTCAGAATAGCCCTGTTGCCCTAGCAACGGTGGATCCGCGAATTCGGTGCCTGCTGCCCCTGGCGAGCCATCCTTCTGCGATACTGATATTGCAAGTTTTGGGGGCACATGCGGTGTGGCAGGCAGCTGGGCAAGATCTTTAAAGACGTTCTGCCCGGCTGCACATCGCAGTTGCTGCAACATTGCGCATACATGGTTCATATGTTGCCTGCATGAAAATGTGTTGCACTCATCGTGCTGCTGCATGCGTATTCATGTTCACCGTGATGCAGCTGAGCTGTGAGCAGGTCGTGAGCCTCCATCTGCAGTGACGAAGTCGCTGGCCCTGGCACGAACTGTGAAGCCGATGAAGAGATTGTTGGTACGGCTATCGCGAAAAGTTCATGCTCGCAGCACCACTCAAAGAACTCTGGACCGGTTATATAGTAAAGATGTATAGTGAATTTCAGGGCATCTGGTGCCACTGGGCATAGACGAATGTAGGTTTTGTCCCGCAGCACATCAGAATCCCGAGTTGACCTGCGCACCCGAAGTAGCCGAAATTACTCAAAGTCACACCGAAGATTCTCGATCCTGCGACCCTACTCGGACATGCACCTCTTGCTGCAGCTGAAAACATCTCCATCATCAATTCTCCAGAAAGGCACGCGGCATTCTGGTCTACATAAGCTACTATGAGGCAATAAGGGTATTAAGAGTGTATATAGACATGTTTGAAGTCTGATGTGTTGGTGCACGGTTCCAAATGAGGATTAATCCTTTGACCACCGCCTTGGTTCGTGTTTGCGGGCAACGTTATTTGGAACCGGGGCTTCGAAGCACGGCAAGGTTCACAGAGCTCTCATGGTCTATCTGCATATGATTGTTTTTCATGTTGTGGCTGGTACGGGGAAGTTGATGGACACTATACTTGACAGCTTATTGAAGGTTTGCTGCTTGCCATCCACAGGAATATCTAAGAATCTAAGATACAACATTGGAGATCTCGCAGGCACATACTGGACTGGTACGGATCTCTCCGGGTGTTTTTGCACATATAAGGCATTTCAACAGCATCGAGGCGAAAGTAAGACGCCCAAACCGCCTTGGCAAGAAACAAAGTCTCAAGGGCACTTCAGGTACATGTACGTAGGCACCGTGGGCAAAGTATTTGTCCCTTTACGGCTTCAGCGACCCTGCCCAGGAAGTGAATGGCTCACATAATTCTAAAACAAGCTGCACCCTGCAAAAGGCAAGCATGTTAACACCACGCACCATGTGCCAGTTCGTTCAGCTACGAGCAGGGTGCCCGCCTTTAAGGCTGAGCACAGCAGCAACTGTGAAACAAACGCGAGTCCGACCAGTTGTCGGCACAAGGCACAGAAACTTCGCCGAATGGCATGCCCGACTACTGATAGAGGCAGCATGTAGCATCGGGAAAGCAAACCGTCACCTCACCGCTGCCGGAAGACACCTCTCAGTTGAAGGGCTTTAGGGGTTGCGGGGTATGAAGATTCTAGCGTTTTGAAGGTTAAGGGCCTTTTCGGAACGCTGTGGTCTGTCGGCTTCAGGGTTGCGTGGCTGCGGTAGCTTGGGTTTCCATCCTATTCTGTACTATCTGGGTTTGTCGACTCAAAGAGTCTGTACAATCAGCAGAGAAAATGCCCTTGAGGAGTCCACTCTCAAGAAGTGCAAAGCCGGTCTCACTGTCTTGTTCTTGTCCCAAGGAGAACGGTCTCGTGAACTAAGTGCGGCGAGCCGTGAGCTTTAAAAAAACTATTTCGAAATACCCTGGGTTGTCGCTGCAGGAGCTGGGGCGCAGGTTGTTCTGGCAGGCAGACAGCTCACAAACGCAGATACATCATGGGTACCGACGACTGAAAGAAGTGAAGATAGCTGTAATGTAGAGGCCTTTATCATATTAGAATAGGGTTTGGGCTCTCTTTTAATTTTAGTAAGTGCATACTAAGGAACCCTCAGGAATGATATGAGTTAAAAGATAGGCTTCTATACTAGCAGTCAACTCATGATAGCACTCCGGGACGGAGTCCGAGACCAGCATCGACCATGTCATTCTGAGTCACAGACTGGCTCTTCGTCGATGGCCTCTCCGAGCCACCTTGCAGTTTGGCTGCTTTTTGTTGCTTTCTTTATCTTGTAGTTCCTCCTTTTTTGCGCAGAAAACAGTTGTGGCTGCAATATCAAAGAGATATGAGAAAGGGATGCATGCACACCCGCGTGCGTTGCTGCGCGGCACACTTGCATCTGAAGAAAAACGTGCTTGCAGCTCGCCATGCCAAACTTCGCTGGTACACCAGGCATGTCACGAACCCTTTTTTTGACACTGGGCTTGCTGGCTCCTCACGAACCCTTAAACATAGAACCCTCACAGAGTCCTTGACCGATGTTTAAAAGCCATATCCCTCAAAAGGCGTTGATAAACTGTACAATGTTTAAGCGATCCTCTTCTGCTTGATTGGGCAGGAACCTGGCCCGTAAAGTTGGTGGGGAATCAAGCTTTTTGGGGTTGGGACAGCGTGGGCATAGGGGTTGCGGGTTGCGGCGGCTACGGCGCGGGTTGTGGTTGGGGAGGTTCGGGATCCTCGGCTTCAGCGTCGGATGAGGTGTTTTCGGTGAAGTTCGGACTGTGGAGCTCGAGTTCGAGGTTGGGGCCGACTGGGGGTTGGGGCGTTTGGGTTGGGCCTCCAGTTCTGGTTCGTTTTTTCCGGGCTCGACCACCTGCTGTTGCCTTACGTCATTAAACGTACACCCTTCTGAACCCGAAACGAACAGGAGAAGACCAGGGCCACGGCGCGAACGGCGGCAAAATCCTGTGCAGGACCAGCGCCGGAAGCCCGTCCTGCAGAGCGCATGTTGCATACCCACCTACACACATGCTCATACATCATACCTACACTCCTACGAGTGTACGCAGGCACATACACACATGCATGCGTACATGCACACATACGTGCATGTCTACATGGCGACCCCCCCTCGTTCCCGCCTGCACGCTGACCTGCACCCTTGGGATCTGCTCCTGCTTCTGCACGGGTACGCTCACGATCTGGTCCTTCGCAGGTGTGGTGGTCGTTGCAAACGGGGGAGCGGGCTTCAATACCTGACACTGATGCCACAGTTAGGTTGTGCAAATGCCCTTCCAATTCTCCAAAGCCCTGAACCCCACCCTCCTGCTGCCCCGCTTCCCGGCCGCTGCTGACTGACGGGTGATCCGACTCAATGGTTTGCTATATGATTCTGATAGTATGGGGACATCATATAATCAGCCATTCGTAAGCGCTTTTCTATGTGTATGGATCACCCGACAGCCCCGCTGACCTATGCGCCTTTTGCCCGTGCCTGGATGAAGTCAGGAGCGTGGGCACCTCGCGCGGGTCCGCAGTTGCCGAGGCGTGACGTGTATCACAACGGAACCACCACAACTGGCTTGCTCGGCATACGGCCTGGATGGCAGCTTCTCCTGTGGCCTGACAGATTATGTTTGGGGAAAAAGCGGACGCTGATCAACACCACCGCTTCAGCTGCCTCAGCATGTAGTGCTGGCGCGGCACGCACTGCCTCACACCAAACAAGTACGTTCATTGGGAGACAGATATTACCGTGCCACAAAGATCATTTCCAACGGACCGAAGTCGTTCGGAGTTCGGCAGACCAAGCCTCTGCATGTCTCATCCCAAATGTGAAAATCCAAAGTTCGGACAGATGCAGCGCAGCTTACACCCAAGCCCGGAAACCTATAAACCCCCGTCACCCTTAAACTCTTCATCCTAAACCCGATAGTTGAAGCCCTAGATCCATGAGGAGGGTACCAAAGGAGTTCGCGCCTGCCACCACTCGTGCCACCATGCATCGCCCTGCCACACGCGTAGGACGTTGGCATGTGGTCGGAGGTTGCGCAAGGCGGGATTTAAATAACCTATCATCATACTAAAGAGCCCTGTGATTTACTACCGTACTTCGGTTACCATCAAGGGAAAAAGCAGGAAACCCTAAACCCCAAGCTCATTCAAAGCATGCCCGAGTCTCCTGGAAGTCGCCCTCCATCGGCCGTTCCATTGCTGGGTTCTGGTTACGGGATTTAATTGGAGTTCCCATAACAAGGAATCCCTATTATTTACTACAGATCGCCATTATAGCAACTTAAAGTAACCTTAACAAGAACCCAGAATGGGCATCGTGGCTACCCGCTGGTGGGTAGGATGGAAAGGAGCGGCCTCGCAAACCTGTCGACAGGTCTTTCTACATGAGGCTACAAAGTTTCGGGCTTTCGGTAAAGAGGCTCGGGTTTGGGAACTTGGGGCTTCAGACTCAGGATCGAGGTGCTGGTGCAGTGCTGTGGTGCTGCGTTGCTGCTTGTAGCGGCTCAAGTCGTCCTCCGGAGCCAAGAAAGAGGGACATCCAAACAAGATGGGCAGCAGCAGTGGTGAGAGTCGCCCTTTGCTCTCAAGTTTTAGGTTTGTTGGCTCGGTCTTGCTAGTACTGGACTTCCGGCGGAGCGCAAGACAGGAAGCTCAACATTTCGGGCCAATGCAGGGTTTGCTTCGTAGAAGTGAAGCTCAGAGTTCAGGGCTTCTAGTCGTTTGGAACTTCAGTTCGAGGTGGTGTGGTTCAACGAATACGTTTAAGGTGACGAGTTAACAGCGTTCTATAACAAAGATGCAAGAGAAGCATGACCAAGACCCAAAGCCCAGGTCCTGAAACCCTAAACCCAAAACAAACAAATCCGAACATGACAATGCTGCGACCTTCGCACTACATGATCCTTGCAGCCACACACATCAAATCATGATTCGGGAGTTTCTGAAAGGGAGCGCTCGGCTACATACCGAAAACCCTAAGCATTACCCGATGGGTCCGAGCACTCGATAATCGCATGCTCTGGGGAATTGTTCGTGAGAAGTTTAGGGTCTTTCGCGAATTAGCCCAAATATGCCAATCTCCAGCCA
Source organism: Symbiodinium sp. CCMP2592 (assembly GCA_905221615.1). Lineage (NCBI taxonomy): Eukaryota > Dinophyceae > Suessiales > Symbiodiniaceae > Symbiodinium > Symbiodinium sp. CCMP2592. Next base: position 65,167 of record CAJNDT010000172.1, read on the forward strand.
TGGAGCCGTCCGAAAAAGGAGGCCCAAGCTAGTCGACGAAACTTGCAGATGCAGCTTGAAGAAAGTGCGCAATCATGTTCAGACAACGCAAGAGATTGTTGCCGGAAATCATGACCAAATCAGGTTTCCAATAACTACAGGCCAGACTAGAAAAAGTGCCAAGTCAACCCCAGAGCCAGTGAAATCAAAGGAGTCAAGAATGCGTTACAGGTGGTATTCTGATCAGGGTTTAGGGTGTAGGGTTCAGGGTTTCGGGTTTTGGGTTTACATGTTCAGCTTGGAATGTTACTGTCCAATTTTGATGTGCGCAAAAATTGTGCGGAACTTACTACGTGTACAAAAGCTTCCCCCACCCCGCCAAGCCATTTTTTCACGGAGCCCACGCTCAGCACCGGCCCCTGCGCAAGTAGCCTGGGCCAAAACATGTGCAACTCACAAACACGCCACTTAAACAACTGCAAAAGAGAGTGCCCTAAAAAGGAGGATCCTTATTGTAAGGACCCCAAAATAAGGCACTACTGTTTCAATGCAAGCGGCCCCTGCGGCGGCGCTCCTGCTCCGCATCCAGCGTCAGCCGCCTCATCGCCTCTAACTAAACACAGAAGCTAAGCTGATGTCTGTCTCTTTAAGCACCCCTCCATCAGAAATCCACCGCAGCACCGGGCATGCACACACTGAAGTCCGGCTTATGAGTGGCTCTCGACATGGTTTGCCTACCCTCGGTCCTCCCCTCGCCAAACAAATCACCGGGTCAGTGGCAACTATAGCAGCCCTATTCAATGTTCCAGGGCTCTTGTAAGGTTGATGTTGTAGACCGGCCAAATTGATTCCAAAGCACTGCTTGTACCAGCTGCCGCACCGTTGATGGTTTCCAGCTGAACACCCCAATCTGGGGTTGGCAGTGCATTGCGCCCAGCCACTGAGAAGGTGCTTGCAGAAGGCTTATTCCGCTCTCCAGAGCGGGAGAAGTGAACGTTCATCTCAAAATCGCGGTCGACGAAACATCGGAAACAAGAACGGCTGAACCGGAAACCAAGACGGCAAAATCGGAACAGAGCTGATTCGGAAGCACTGAACGGAGAAATCGCATCAGAAACGGCGGAATCGGAAAATAGAGCGACATTCTGAGAGGGTCCATATGGGTTCTGGCTTTGCTGCAAGATGATTCTTGAAGTGTTCTTGCACGGCTTAAGAAAGTGTGGGGGCTGGGGGGTTGGGGGACGCAGCCCCTCATTTGCAACCAGACTGCCTGTATGAGAGTTTTCAAAAGATCTACAACAAAACTTCGTGTTGATGGTGCGATGTTCTTGAAAGCAAGTCTGCATGGCTTAAAAAAAGCGGGGGGTGGGGGGGGGGGGGGGGGGGGGGCGCAAACCCACCATTTGCAAACACCTTTATCGCAGGTTCTGAGAGGGTCCCTATGGGCTCTGTTGAAGCGATCTTGCACAGCTTAACAAAAAATCGCGGTGGTGTTGGAGGGGGCCCCATTTGCCCACACTTTTATCCTGGGTTCTGAGAGGGTCGATATGGGCTGTGTCTTTGCTGGCAGGACGATACTTGAAGCGATCTTGCACAGTTTAAGAAAGGACTTGGGGTTGGGGGGGGGGGGGGTGTCCATTTGCCGACACTTTTATCCTGGGTTCTGAAGAGGGTCCATATTGGGCTGTGTCTTCGTTGGCCGGGTGATACTTGAAGCGATCTTGCACAGCTTAAAGAAGCGCGGGGTTGTCGGGAAGACGCAGCCCCATTTGCAAATAGAATGCTTGTATGATGGGATTCGAAAGATCTAGAACCACTATGCGGTTGTACTGGATTGACCGTAGATTCCCTTCCCTTTGCAAGGGGAGCTCTGTTCAATTGGAATTGATCGAGTTACCACCCACGCCCAATGCTCAGGATCAGAATCAGCAAGACTAGAAAAAGAATCCACAACTGCCTCCAATCTCCTGATCCCGGCGCGCACTTGCACACGCAAGTGCAAGGCGCTCCCACTGATTCCACTCGCCCTTGTGCTGTGAAGAGATCTCTTGCCAACCTCCATGACATATCCCAAGGTCGCGGCCCTGGGCATGGAATTCGAGCCACCTCCGAATCGCACCTCAAGGGGCCAAAGATTTCTGGAAGTCTACGAGTTTAGGGGTGCAGCTGCTACCGGTTTTGTCGTCTGATCTTCACGCGTGCCACTTGAGCTTTACCCTGTTGAAAAGGACATTGTCACAACCTGGCATCGAATGTGCCAGACAGATTTGCCGCAAAGGGCTTATTGACACCTGGAATCAGCACTCCTCACCTTCCCGTTCCACGGCCTTGCAAGCATCGCAGGTTCCCGGGGTGTAGTGGCACTCGCATGCCTGGGGCAAAGGCGATACCCAAATCATGGCACCCTTGGAATAGGCGGGCAGTCACCCTCCAGATTCCAAAGTGTCGGGACACGACTCAGCAAAAAGTTCGAAAGAATTGCCGCCAGCTATGCGTGCTCGGCAGTGTAGTGCCTTGACCCAAGCCTGAAGCCGAACCCGCTGCAGACGCACTAGGACCTGTACCTAAAGGGCTTGAATCAGGGAGGGGATTCAACGCTCTTCGGGTAAGAGACCGCCTGCGCAGCCGTGGGCGGTGATGGCCAGATAGCACCTGAGCCGAAGTAGTATCTGAGCTTGGCCACTTTTTTTCCTTACACGTGTTTCACTTGTTTGTTCTTTGAATCTGAGCTGTGGGGGGTCCGGGTATCTGTCCAAGTCCGACCAGAAAGCTCGTGAATCTTTCGAGGAACTGCCTCATTCTTGAACCAAGCCTATCTGGTTGCAGGTTCGCTGCAGGGCTCCGATACAAATTGCCAGCTAATCACAACGCAGGAAATGGAGGTAGCGAATACTGCTGGCAAGCAGGCATGGAAGAAACTCTGCGTCAGCTGCTGCTGCATTCCCTAAAAGCATGGGGAGGACTGGCCAACAAATTCCAGCAGCAGCTTCGCGCTGCTTTGCTTGGCTCCCCTACCATCTTGGCCTTGTGGATCCTGCGGGGTGCGGGCAACGTTCATGAACTTGGACCTACCACCGCCAAGAAATGCGCGGCCCAGCAGACTTCCAACAACACTACATTATCCAATGGTGAAAGAGCCACCCTCTCCTGGCTGAATGTCGCTGGGCAGGGCACGGGAAGCCTTAAAGAAAGCTGACGAATCGGGGAAGGGGACGCTTGGCATAGAGTGGCACCCGGAAAGCCACAGGTTGAATTGAAGCCGGCAGAAGTCAGACAACTTGCAGCTGAGGTCTCGGACCCAGCATCACTTCGGTGATCCTCGGCATCCTCACAGCCACACTGTTCAAACGCAGCACGCGGAGGCTCTGGTGGCAAGGACACAAGCCTCAAAGAAGCCCTTCCAGTCAAGAGTGATTATGATTCAGGCGGGCCTGAAGTGTCTCCGCCGAGTCAAGTTCTCGGTACGGATCAGGAGGCGATCAGAGGCCCATATTAATATGTGAGCAGCTGCTTTGCTAGAAGAAGAAGAAGCTCTGAGAAGTCACCAAGTGTTTCCAAGCCAACTCTGGGAGACGGCACAAACAAGGGAAGCCCGGCGAGCCTGCTGGTTTCATGACACGGGTTTGATGACTGCCCTTGCGTTGCGAGTTTCCGGGACCCTAGACTAAACCCTACAGCCTAGACGGTTCTCCTCGAGCTCGGGTCTGATCGGAACATCTTGTTCCCGATCGCAGCCTGTCGCCCCGTCAGGCATGTGTGCATATCCAAGGCTTCCTAAACCAGGATGAGCTCTTGAAATGCACTCTTCATACTTCATACAAGTATAGAGAGCTGAATATGGGACAGCAAGGCTTAATTCTGCAGTATCAGCATCTTACCCGGCGTGCAGATGGAAGAGCTTTCTGATGCTACGCGTTGAGACGGAGCTCACAGTGTGTTGCGATGACATAATATATTCTGCCCTGTAATGTTCGACAACATATTCCAATATATTACAATATATTGTAGTATACTATATTATATACGTTATATACTATTACATTCGGGTTCCGTTTTCTCTAAGCCCTCCAGGGCTCCTCAATCTCAAACCCCTGGGGGCCTGTTGCCTCGATGTCGGTCACGTCCGGCACCTCACTTAATGTCTTGGCAAACGTCGCAGCGTCGCAATCACGAAACGGAAGGTTTGGGGGAGGCTTCACAGCAAGTACACCAGGGCACCTCCCCTTCTGCAGTACCCTGGCCTCCTCCTCGCTGTCGGAGTGGATCACGAACTCCTCCGCCTTGCAGGTCACTCTGCGAGCCTTCCCTTTTGAAAAAGACGAGCAGAATGCCTCTTTCACACCTCAACGGCTGTGACTGCGACGACAAGTCCCCGCCTGGCTGGCAGGCCGCAGAACCTTCCAAACATGCACCAAGCTGGGGTGCTTTAGAGTGGTTGAGGGGCTGCTCCACAGTAAGTACACCGCAAGGCCTATCAGAATGCACTGAAAGAACACCCCATGGCCCCAGTATGGATGAAATTGCGGCAAAGGCCCTCATCCCAATTCTGCTGACCTTTCTGCTGGCCAAGTGTGTAGCCCGGTGTAAGATCGTACAAGTGTAAACCCGGTAAGAAGAATGAAACCGGCACAAAGCTCTCACAAACAGGGCTCAGCATTAGGCCCCATGACCTCCTGCTCGCAGGGACGATTGGCAGCGGCATCACGCACCAGCAGGCATAATTCGACTTTGTCCGGACACAATCTTCGGTTCGTCGTATGACCTTCTTGTGGCCGGAAGTGCAAGCAACTGCAAGAGTAGGCAGCGCAATAAGGCGGCCCGCGGAGGCAACAATGTCCAAAGGTCGATAGGTTTGGGGATCTACGATGATGTTCGTGTCATCTCGGCACAGAAGCTATGCTCATCCTCTCCGTAGCACAACCATTCTCTCGAAAAACATTTTGAGGATTAGGGCACCTCCCCTTATGCAGTACCCTGGCCTCCTCCTCGCTGTCGGAGTGGATCACGAACTCCTCCGCCTTGCAGGTCACTCTGCGAGCCTTCCCTTTTGAAAAAGACGAGCAGAATGCCTCTTTCACACCTCAACGGCTGTGACTGCGCCGAAAAGTCCCCCGCCTGGCTGGCCGGCCGCTTGGCTTTAAGCAGCGCCAGCGAAGCGTGCAAGACCTTGCAAACATGCATCGAGGAATGGTCCACCACCGGTACAATAACAGGCACCGAGCGCAGCAGGATGCAACTGCAGCACCATCCTAAAATGCCCTAAGAATACACTCAAAGTCCTGCTGTCCACGCCTGTGCTATTTCTGGAAGTTGGCAAGTGCACAGGCAGGCCTCTCGTTCTCTGGCCCATTGCTGCCTGCCGCAAACGCTGAGAGACTGATCCCTGCACCAGTCGCAATTGGTCACATATTCTTAGCAATGTCGTCTTTGAGGCGACTGCAGCATCTGAAGCTGAAAATGGATCATGGCCAATATACAGTCAAGCCAGTAGAGCTCAGTGCTGAAAAAATTGCGCAAAAACTATAAAGGTACGGGGAGAGGCCGGGGCCCATGGACCAACCTCTCCAACTCCATGATCTTCTTCTGCTCGGCCATGTCGGCTACGGCGGCACGTAGTTGAGCCTGCAGATCCTCGATTTCGGTCCTGAGTGCAAGATTCGTTATTGGGAGAACTTGATGGGACTACATGCCTTCGCAATGCTACCATCTTCATGCCTAATTGATCAATCTTTCCGCAAAGCATCCGCACAGCCAAGATCTCAGTCTCCCAACTCACCGGCTGCGCCTGCCCGGGTGCTATACTCACTGCATTGCCTTGGAGGCCTTAACTGCCCCAGCAAGCATGCTTCTCTGCAGCTGGCTATGCTCCTCATGTCAAGACAGCTGCTCCGGCAAAGTATCAATTCCTCGTCCGGAATCTGACCTACGCGGCACGAAGACCCGCCTGTGATTCAGTTGCGCTCGCAGGCGATTGGGTCTTCCTGGGCTGAAAGGACAGTTGGAACGGGGGGCGAGGCTTGAGGCCCCCCACTCTCATGCGAACTTGTTCAACCCCTTGGGATGCATGCACGTCCCCGACCCCGACGATACGTCACACCCTTCGGCTGGCCGATGCTCGCTGTATGCAAGCTCTTTGCCGAAACAACCGACCCGGCTCTGTAGCTTGAGTCTGCAAGGGTGATCGTTGGAGTTGGGGGCACGAATGGGGCCTCTCCAAGCCGCTCAAAGCCTCACAATCACAACTGATGAGAAGCTGATGGAACGGAGCCATTTTAAAGCTCTCCAGAGAGATCCAGCAACCCTTATACCAGTACTCTTCACCAATGCACTGCACCACACTGCAACATCTGCAATCTGAGGAGCCGCCGCTTCGAGGTTGACCTGTCCACAAATCAGTGCACTGGTGGTCATGATATGCTAGGTTTAGCAAGGCAGATCGAGTGGTGACGCACATCACGTGCGAGGACTTTGAAGTCAGTATAACTCAGCGGCATTCGACGCAGTGGTCTCCTGTTGGGGCTAAAACACTTAAAGCAGCGAAGACAGCAAATACTGAGAACACAAAATTCTTAAGACATCCCGCAGCCACATAAAGCCAAGAGCTGCATAAGACAAATCAGGACCGGGCTCACACGAGCATGTCGGCTCATCGGATTGGTGGTCCTGTCTTCTCCGGAACATGTGACAGCGCAGATTCACGGCTAGAGCACCATCGACGAGTTCATCTCGCAAGCCCTCAGAAGCCATCAAAGAATCAAATGGAGCAACACTTCATCAAAGCTTGGGCTCCGCTCCTTGCTTGCGAGCATCCTGCGTCACGCAGGTCAATTGCATTCAACCCTATACGACGAAACCTGGAAACAAACAGAACATTGCGCGGCACTACCATCCTGGCGATCAGAAGCACGAAGCATGTCAACATCTCTCGGAGTAGCAGCAGTAGCAGTTGTGGTGAGGAGAGGTACGGGGACACTGAAACAGCAGGAGACTTGTCAACCGATGACATGATCACCCAAATCACCGGCGCATGGACTCCACCGGGCTCCACCTTGCCTTGACCGGCCTGCCCTCCATCTTCGGACGACTTCGTGGCTTTGGCCTGCCCCATGACCCGGCCGTCTTGGCATGACGGGGGCAAGCTCTTATCGTGCCAGAGAGAACTACGTCATACCACATGATTCCCTGCCAGTGTTCACCCGCAAAGACCAACGCTGATTCAGGGCTTCCTGTTGGGGCGGAGGGGAAAGCAGCGGGAGGGCGAGAACAGCCCTCGGCCGGAACCGGCTTCGGGCATATGGGGTTTAGGGTTAGTTCATTGGCATTCGTAAGTAGATTGACAAGTACCCGAAATAAGGTCTTTAGCCGACTTTAACGCAAGCTACTACTTGTAACCCAATTAACTGCCCACGAACCTCTAAGTACTCTGACCCAAATCCCCCGAAAGCCCATCCTTGGCTACGGCCGCTGCTGTCCATGATGAGCAGCCGGCACTATCAAGGCTTGAGCATCGATGGCTCTCATCATCTCTCGTTACTCCATGCCGCTGACAGCATCATCATCGCCATAAACCCTATCATGAAGAAGGATCGTGCGTTTCCTGCTCAGTAAAGAAAGCATCGCTTAGCGAGGGCAGTCAGCCACTGGCAGGTTCAGGCGAAAAGAATATTTGCCCTTTCAAGCAGTGAATGGCTCCTGCTGGGTCCCATCGCTGCACTTTGGCATCGAAGATTGTGTGGGCAAGCTGCCTTCAGCAGCGTCTCTTTTCCTAGGCGAGCTTTGGTCGTGCCTTTTGAAGGTAAACTGACCGGCAACAATGCTTGAAACTTCGACGGGAGGACACGACACAATCCACGCATAATCGCTGGCCACAACTGTTGCCAAACAAGCTCACATGATGCGAACCCAACGTTCTAAGTCAAAAGACTGGCGGTGAAACAGGGAAATCTTGCCAGCAGGTCCCCATAGAGTGGTCCGACCTGTCTATCTGTCCATTCCGAACTTTTGTATGCTGGAAAGGCACATGCAAGCAGAGAAACATAACGAGGTAGAAATAAATACTTCGAAGACGAGCAACCAACTGCAAACAACGAGCGCGCGTACACATCCATATTTTCGGTGGGAGGGAGAGAGCGAGAGAGAGCGAGAGAGAGAGAGAGAGAGAGAGAGACAAAGAGAGCAGAGGGAGGGAGGGAGGGAGGGACAGCGAGAAAGAGAGAGAGAGAGAGAGAGACAGAGAGAGAGGGATGGAGGGTTGGATCCGTCTGTCTGCCTGTCTATCTATGTACCTGCCTATTTAACCATCTACCTGTTTATTTCATCGTCAGCTACTGCCTGCTGCATGAGCTACTCTCTGCTCATCCAAAGAAATTAGATGCTGGTGCTCTGACGCCCGAGCTGTTTACGACGGAACTGTGCTCTGAGGCGCCAGCTTCGAAGCGGAGCTTAACAGGTGCCTGAGGCATCAAAGACATGACCCGGCGTTCTTTGCGCCATTTCGGCATGCCGGATAAGTTGCGGTAGCCATACCGGAGGATGCATCTGTGGCGACCACACGAGTTATGTCTAAGTCCATATCATTACTCACAATAAAACCTATTCACTAAAGAAAGGAACCAGATCTCCGTCCTGCTAGCTCCAGCAACAACCCCTGACCGAACCCGCCGCCTCACTGCAGCTGCATGCGCTGCCACAAAGGCGACCCCTCGTCGTGGCCCTGCTACAGGCTAGGGCTTTAAGGGTTTGGTAGTTCATGTCTCGGCGTTCGGGATTAATTTTCCCAATCTCTTGCTGGGGTCTTTTACCCTGCTTCGGATACAGCTGAAGGTTGCCGAGTTCAGGGTTTTACACTCTCACAACTCGGTCAAGCAAGGCGAGGATTCATAAGCATGATAGTCGGTGTGAAACTGATTGAAGGTCCCCCTACCGGTACTATTCAAAGGCGAACAAAGGAACGAAGCACAAGTTCAGGGTTTCAGGGTGTGGGGTTTAGGGTTTAGGATACAAAGGGCTAAGATGTAGCCGTGATGTGAGGCCAAGGGGTCGAAAGGTTGAACAGCTTTGGGATGATTAGCGTTTCGACTCGCGCACGGGCACGCTGCAGGCACAGATTCGGGCGAAGAGGGCTTAGGGGGCTTGTGTTGTCAACCTGAACATCCCCTTCACGTAAGCCCGAAGAGTCGATATACCGACATATAATACTATGGCCTCCAAGGGGTGCTTGGGAAGTTCAAACTCCAAGGCTAAAACATACACAGTATCTTTATCCTTGGCTGCATCCTCGGCTGCCCCAAAGCCTGAAAGCCTTTCAAATCCCTACACCCCTAAACCTCCCGCCCTCAACCTGAATGCGCGAGCCCGAAAACTGTAAACCTTGAGCCCCCAACCCGAAACCCCAGGCGCAAAGCCTACGGTGGGGACTTGGTCTGAACTGTTCGGAGCTTCAGCGCTAGTAGCAGGGTTCGCGGGCGCAATCTTATTTATTTCTTTGGAGCTGTGTCGGGGGTGTCGTCATAGCATCGAGAGTTTGGAGAGGCTCCTTTTTGCTAGTGAAAGCCCTGAAAACAGCCAAACCGTTGAGAATCCCATGGTGCGAATCTGCCCTCGGCTGAGGCTACACCCGAGCCTGACATGAAGCCATCTTTCGCGCATGCACAGAGAGCCCTCTATCCTTATATGAACTATCCATGAATCTGTATATGTGCTTACTTACTATTCACATAGGTGCATATACACATATATATATATATACACATATATATATATAGACATATATTGTATACACATGTGTGTATATGTATGCATGTTTATTTGGTAATCCCCCCCCCCCCCCCCCCCCGCCCCCACCCACCCTCCCGCCCAAGCCCTCGCCCGAGCCATCGACACGCCGCTCCCTGAACCAGTCCTGCATCATCTTTGGCAGTGGCGTAGGCAAGCGCCTGACGGCCATCGCGAGTTGACCGCGATGCCCAACACCGCAGCAGCGGCGTAGTGCCAGCTCTGCTTCTGCTGTCACAGCACTCAGCATGCAGTCACTAATTACATCACAGCACTCTGCTCCAGCCGATGTCTGCATGTCTGGGCCCGCTGCTGGTCTGAAGGCTCCTCCAAAGCAAAGGGGCCAAGAGTCAAGAGGACGAGAAGCACAACACGATCTAATATTCCTCCGCATGACTATCTAAACCCGACGGTACCTGCAGAATCCACGAACTAAACAAGTAACCCTGTACACATCTGAGTTCACTGCAAAGGCCTTTGCGCAGAGCCTCAACTACGCTGTCCACAAGCGTGAACCTTCATCACCCAAAGGCAAACCTCAACCCTGGACCACGAAGTAACACGAATCCTGCAACCTGCGTCCAAGAATGCAACTGCACGATTTCTGCATGAACCACAGCTAAGCCTACAGCGAGTCCAATTTCAAACTCAAACCTGATATTTGTTTTGCACATGTACCGTGGTACGAGGGGCTTCGCACAGAGCACTCAAATCTCAAGAAGTGTCTGCCCATGAGCATGACGTCCAAACTTATCGTCAACATGCATGCTTGCATCTTGGTCACTTTGGCTCTTATCCAAGTGGGGCTGAAGTGATGTGTAACTCAAGCGAAACTCAACCTGTAACCCCGCTTCCCTCTGGACTGAGTTGTGAACGTCGATGGCCGGCTCCGTCCGCCGCTCGAGGTGGAAGAGCAAGAGCCCTTGGGGATCCTGCGGGCGGTCCAAGGCTAGGATCTAGAGAAGTGGGTTAATCAAGAACTGGACACGGGCAGTTTCTGGTTTGGGTTGTCCAAGTTTTTGGTGCTCAGCTTGTGTCTTTGCCTTGCGGGATGTCTGAGTGAACATTGGAGACTGCTTGTGAGCTTGGCTGCCGAGATCCAAGTCCATTTACGGAAACCTAGAACTGCATGGTTTATCGCCTCAAGGCTTCTTGCCATGTTGGACATATGCCTAGGGTTTGCCAGGGCACGGGTTTAGTTGCCTGTATTTGTCGCTGCGTGCTGCTACCTGTCTTTATAACTCTTTGTGCGGCGTGGATTGTCGGTGCTTTCTTCTGAGCCCCGAACGCAAGCATCATCACGGTCATGGTTTGGAGCATGCTTTCACCGGCAAGATGCCTGTGACTGTACAGGGCAATTGGTTCAACCGGATACCTTGAAATTGGACTGCCCAAGCATTTGTAGAAGCCTCCCAGAAAAAGAAGCGCATACTAACGCCGAGCCCCAAAACAGAACCCCAACACTAAGCAACACCTCCAGCTCATTATTGCAACGTAGCCGTGAGGCCCCCAACCCTAAACCCTGCAAACCCTAGACCCAACCCGTCTGAAGCCCGAAACCTCAAACACCAATCCCAAAACGGGCCACAGAAAAAACTACTACTGCTGGCTTCAAGGGGCGCTATCAACCCCATGCCAGACAGAATAATCACGGCCATGATTGGCATATAGGTGTCCGAAACTATTTTTTGTTTTTTTTTCTCTCTCTCTCTCTCTCTCTCTCTCTCTCACACTCTGCCCGGAATCGTCCTCAGCGCTGGCCTTCTTTGGCGGTGGCGCTGGAGCTGCTTTGACAACCGCACCCGCCTGGCAGCACAAACAGAATTATCCGGCCATGATTGCCATAGGTGTCCGACGTTTCTCTCTCTCTCTCTCTCTTTCTCTCGCTCTGCCCGGAGGCGCCCTCAGTGCGGCCTTTTTTGGCGGCGGCCCCGGTGCCTTTTTGGCGGGGGGAGCCTGGCACCACAGACGGAAGCCAAGCTCGGGGTGCAGGGCTTAGGGTTTGGGAGTTTATGTATCAGGTTTGGGAGTTTAAGTGTTGCAGGGCTTCAGGGTTTGGAGAGTCCAGAGCATTCAATTTCAATCTTTACCTGCGCAGCAACAGCCTCCGAGCATAAGTTACACGGCATGGGGATTAGGTGCAATCCTCAGGGTCTTGATGCTCGATTGGCGGCGACATGTTTCATTTCCAGCACTTCATATGGATGTCTCCAAGAGCCTTCTAAATCGGAATCGGAGCTTTAGGGTGGATTACATTAGAGACCCTTCACAGAAGCTTTCCAGCAACCCTAGAGAACTCACATAGAGGCCTTTAAAGCCCTTACAGAAATCTTGCCTTGGGGTGTCGTCTTCAACTCGAAGGATTTAGGGCACAAAAAGGGTTCAGAGATCTATAGGATTTAGGGTTTAGGCGTTTCCGGGCCTGGAGAGCACCTTTGGGTAGAGGCCCATCGCGCAGCATTGCCAGAAGCCTGGGCAACAGTCTGACTTGCACCTGGAAAGGGCACGAGAGTAATTAAGATCTAAAGTGGGACATGACGCGTTGACTGGCTCACTTGCTCTTTGCCGAGCGGGTAATGGCTCCGAGGGTCCTGGAAAAGTCCTGTAACATTATGTGACTTATGTGAGCTTTTATGGGATGCTTGAAAAGGACTTCAGTAGGGTTGTATAAGCATTTGGCTGCAGATTTTTTTCAAGGCTCCATTTGAGGACGAAGGGTTCGGGTTGCGCACACCCTAATAAACCCTTAACCTCCAAGATCCAAACGGCAGCAGGGAGCCCCTCGCCCACCCGGCCGAGGCCGAAGGGAGCAACCCCAAGGTCCGGGGGCACAATTTTACAGTTGGCTATGTAGCTACGCATTACAGAAACATCACGGTAATTTTGTAGTACGATTTATAAGAGCTGTTGCAAACATCGACAGACGAAGCGGTCCCACGATCTTTCATGCCTCCCGCAAGGACTGCCTCTACAAACTACAAACATAAATGCTTAAGCTTCCCTGCGCCCTACTGCTGATAATTTGGGGCTTAGGGCTTAGGGACCTACCACAAGGTTGTGGAGGTAGGAACAGTTGCGTGCAATCGCGCTGAAGAATCGCTGCCCACTAGCTAAATCCTGAAACGCACCCCCCCCAACAAAACAAAAAAACAACCTGACAATCCAAAGTCCGGAGACAGGCCAGCTTCCATCCAAGGTATCATCACCCTAAAGCTCTTCACCCTAAATTCTATGTATCACTAAACCCTCTGTGCTTGAGGGGGGCTCAACAAACAGGGGCTCGCGCGGTCCACCACTGCCACCACCAAGGATCCCCCTGCCACGCGCGTAGGACTTTGGTGGTTGGAGGTTTTGCGAGGAGGGGGTTGTTGCCACAGCAAAGAAAGCCTACGATTACTATAGATCCCTATTAGGGTTATCATAAAGAAACCCGATTATTTGCTGTAGATCACTGTTACGGTTACCACAATTGGGATCTACACAAGAACCGAGGAGGTTTCGCGCAGCTCATTCAAAGCAGGCCCGGGTCTCCTGGTAGTCGCCCTCCATCGGGAGATCCTGCCAAAAACAAAAAGATACGACAACCGCATACCCAATGGATTCTTCTTCAGATGGTTCGGCTCTAGCGGAGGAAGGGGAAGCAGCAGTGATAGCGGTAGTCGCGTGGTGGTTGTGGTGCTGCTAGAGCTCAAGGGAGCCAAATCGTGGCACCGGCTTGTCCTTCAGGCCCCCAGCGCTAACAGTCTCTAAGTTTTTCAATGCCAACCTAACCTAATAACCCCTAAACCCCTCAAGCCACAAATCCCTAGACCCTAAGCTTCCAAGCCTCGAATCTTTCAGGCCACTTAAGGCATCTAAGGTTGCGGGGATGGCATTGCTCGTGATCTGATGATGACGATGAGGAGGACGATAAATTAACATGATAATGCGGATGTACGCAGGATCTCTGGCAACTCAAGGCTGCAGTGCGCTAAGCTTGCGGGATCTTGCGGCAAGCATGGTATACTCCGCACTAGCTGGACATAGACTGATGTTGGATACCTTCTGGTAGCAGTGTGGTGTATGTGGTGTAGCCGAAACTCTAAACTTCATCTACTGCAACCTTACGCATCGGGATCAACCAGTAGGAAAATGTATTCTCAATCACCCCTCGTCTTGTAAAGGGAGAGCTGGGTGGCTTCATAGTACACGTCACTCGAGGTGCTCGGGTAGTCCCGGACCTAAACTCGGGCGGGATTTTGTGACGAAGCACTGCGTATTTCCTGCCTCGTCGTAAACGCGGTATATGGAGTCGCCTAGCAATGTGAATGATCACGTCTTAAATCAGGTTGCGGAACTGGCCTGCGTTCACGTTCCTCAGCAAGGCCATCTCGCGGTTATACACCTGTTCGGAATAACTTATTCCGTGATTAGCTTTATGATTCCCCAGCCTCCTTGGCGAGTTTTCCCTGCCACCACGAAGGATACCTAAGCAGCAGACAAGACCAAGAACGTAAGAAGCGACAGAGCGTACGAGGCGGGCCGAGGCGAGGACGCAAACTCGGGAAAACCGTCCTGGATCTGCTACACCTGGAGCCCGAAGCCGCGAGCAAGGCCGCAAATCTGATGCCAGCAGACCAACAAAACGAAATACATCGAATACATAGCAGAAACTCAATCACCCGACATACAACACGCACATACCCTCCAAAATTGAACTGCAAAGGCCCTGGACTTGGCTTCTGCGGGAACATGGATCCTTTATTGACGTGGCAATGGGGGTAGATCTGAAGTTTAAAGGATCCTCAGTCCTGAACTGAACCCTAAACCCTGAAACCAAAGATGACCATGTTGTAGGCCATCTGCTTACCTTGGTTTCGGCTTCGTTTTGTCGCTGCCAGGCCGCAGTGATCGCGGGAGGACTGGCCCGAAACAGTAAACATCACAAAGCCGTTTAGAGCCAAAGCAGGCTAAATTTCAGACCTCAAGCCAGGACAGCCCTGCCATGAAACCCCCAGAAGCAAAATTGCGAAAACAAACATAAGACGTCACAAAAGAACCCCTCCGTTCAGCAAACGGACGACGGCATCCCCATGACTCTTCACCAAGTCGCAGTAGTGTCGAGCACGTCTGCAATGAGGGCAGAGAGATCGATCCTGCAGGCCACAAGGCAAAAAAAGCCTCCGATATTCAGCAAAAGAGATCGCACCTACCGGTTAGGAAGCTTTCAGCGATCTCAAAGTGATGCTTGCAGCTTCTTCTGGTCACTGGCTGAGCGTCGCCGGAGTACGTTCTCAAGTGTAAACCGTGATGGCTCCGGTGCAGAAAACTTGGGCTCCCAGCTCGTCCAGCTTCTGTTCCTCGCACCGCTCCTGGCGCCATCTTACGGTTGGGGCTTCGGTCTGAGCGTGGCCTTCTGTGTAATGTGGATCCTACTGGAGAAGTTTCCCCTTGCGCTGCCAATCGCGAAGCCGTCCAAACTCCAACGTTGGGTTCAGGGTCTTTCTTATTGTGCGCCTTCGATGGGGCAGAAGGCAGCGGTAACGGGCTACGGGTCTGTGACTCGTCAAAGGGCACACAAGGTTGAAAACTGAGATACAGCTTTCCAGCAGAACATCTGTCCGCCTGAGGCCGCAAAGCCCTCAACCCTAGACTCCAAGACCTGGTCTATGTTTTGGATGCGATGGCTGAGGACAGGGTTCAAGGCATGGGGCGCAGGCTTTTGCCACCGCAGTACATTAAGTGTCCATCCGGAGATCCCAACCCCGGTGGACCAGCCCTAACACAATCACAAGGTCTTCATGGCGAGATGAGGAACTTGACCACGCCGGTCGTGAAGCCATAACCAAACGGCATGGGTGCGGCTTTTCCTGCCGAGTGATGCAGACCAGAAGCGATTGCCCTGTATCTACCCCTAGAGCAATACAGAACACAGACTAATTTGCGCTATGCAGGGGAAGCCGGCGCCAAGCCCGAACCCCCCAGGGATAAGCTTAAGTGCCGTACATGTGCGCGTACACACATACTCGGTCATAGATAAGCTCATGTAGAAAAAAATAGATAGATAGATAGATAGACAGTTTGATTAATGGATAGACAGACAGGTCAGCATGAGATAGTATGGAAGAGATTTTTGTATATTGATTTAAAGACGTGTCTGAGGCAGCCGCCTAGCAAGGAGCCGGGCCGCAAGGATCGAAGTCACAAGCGGATTTTTGCAGCGAGCCAGCTTTCGTTTGCGAGCAAACAATGCATGAGTTTGCTGCGAGTGATGGATGGTTTCACTTGCACCTTACTCGGGATGTGCCATGCCATTTCTGCTTGAAGCTCGATCGCTCGCACCCACTGATGTTCAGCGGGGGCTAAGGGTCGCGCGGAGAGCCTTCTTGTGCCGCAGCTCTAGGATCAGAAGCGCACCGCCCCAGTGACAGTAAGATCGGACCGACTTCTACCCGTATTGACATTGAGGTAGTAAACTGCTTGAACCTGCATGGAATTTCGCTGGAGCAGCACACCGGGTCATCGAGACAAAGGGGCCGTGATGGGAAAGCTAAGCGCACCGTTCCCGCTCTCTTTAGCGGGCCGCGCCGCGATCAAATGCTCAGCGCGCGGTGCCTATCCCGAACGGTTGGACCCGGCAGCCCGGAAGGGCTGCTGCTGCTGCTGCGGCTTCGGCTGGATTGAGGCACTTGCGCCGATGACTTCACTCTCAAGCCGATGCACTTCATACAGGCACAGAAACTTTCTGGACTCTGGTGGTGGTAGTAAACGCACGAATCTACAGCCCAGGGCTCGCAAGTCTTGCCTTCTAGGTACACAGTTCCAACTGCAGGGAGGAGCATGTTCACACGAGATCTCCTCGGGAAGTCGTAGTCGTAGTCAATGCCTTGCGTCCATTTTCTGAGACGCCTGCTTCAACAGCGAAGATATCTGAACATGACTTGGCCATTCCCGAAGCGATTTCGCAAGCGGAGCCGGCCGCTGACGAACATCTGCTCATGATATGAGTCCTGCTCTCCACCCTCAGCACTTACGTGCACATGCTCGTCCCGAAAAACTGAAGAGTAGAATAAAAGAGGTTGCAGGAATCAGTCATGTCACAGAGGTGCAGGTCGGCGCCGGGGGCCAGCCAGAAGCTATCGTCAAATCTGAGTCCACTCGGAAACAACAAAGTTATACAAAGCTCCCCACGTCACTACTGTGCTTTGATGCAAGACAAGATGGGAACTCCAGCGATCGAACGGCATGGAGGTCTGTCTGATGGCAGCTCTTGAAACACAAATCGCAGTGTTTTGTGATTGTTGGTGCTTCTCGCTCCAGCTTAGCAGAATGCCTTGTCTCTCAAGCATGCTGCCAACAAAAATCTTCAAGCTGTATGCGGTGGTAAAACCTTCAGGTTCACGCAGCATGACAGCTTCTAAACCTAAAACTCGCGAAGCTGTGAAGTGACCTCATGAGAGAGGGAGAGGAGGGCCTTTCTCCTTTTTTATCTGCGGCCCGGGCATGGTTTTCTCATCCGCGTGTGCGTTGCCAGCTGCCTCCACCTCGAACCCGAGCGGAGCCCTCTATCAGAGGCAGTTAAGTGCGTGCGATCGCTGTGATGCCTTGTGCGCCTTTGTCGCCTTTGGCCTTGCCTTTGCCGTTGCCACCCTGCGGTTGAGCACACATGTTGGGCAGACATGAGGACATGCATGGACATGCAACCGCTCGAGACCGCTCCATGAATTCGGAGCCTTGCCCTTGGCTTGGCCTTTGCCACCACCTGTGTCGCAGGGCACATCGCGTCGTCGCTCCTCCCCTGCAAGAACATGAGTCCCACCTTGCTTGCCGGCTCCTTTTGGCTCCCGCCTCAGAGGTGGTGGCACCAGCCAAGGATGTCGAGATGCCACTGCGTTTGCATTGTCTTGTGCAATGTCTCAGCAGCCGACAGCCAGGTGTCCATCGCGGGATCTCGGCCAACGCACTTCTCATTCTTCTTGGGGCCTGGACTTGGGGGGTCACAAGTCGGTCACAGTCAATAAGAGTCTAAGACCAAGTTGTAGCGACTTTGGCTCGAGCTCGGCTGCTGGCCCGGGCTTTCAGCGAGCATGGGGCTGGGGTCCCCCATGCCCCGACCCATGAGCTGCTGATCACCACCTGCAGCTCTCGCTTCTGGGAAGAGAGCAACGGCAGAAGCCAAGCGAGAGCTGAAGAGAAAGAAAGAGAGAGATAGAGAAGCACCCACATTTCGAGCACGCGCTGTACGAATGGGTCCTTACAATAGGACCGTACGAGCAGCATGGTTTCATGGAGCAGTTTCAGGCACGCGACATCTCTTGCTGCTTCATGACGTCCGTGGGCTGCCAGCCGCCTGCATGGAGTCTTGTTCTGAAAAGCGAGCACTTGCTTGGAGCGTGTGCGCGCCTCTTCGGCCCCTGCCCTGTGGCCCCTTCTTCTCGACCCACTTCTGCTGTGGCACGTCCTGGGCGACTGGAGAGCAGCTCCAGGGAAAAGATCCTCAGCACCTCTTCTTCGGAGAAGGTCAGCCCTTGCTACCCTTTCCACCTGGTCAGCATGAAGCAAGACTGCACATGCTGCCAAAGCTCCCGAGCCCCCAGGCCTCCCATGTTGTCGTCGTTGTGATGCTTCCCGCCATCTTTGCCGTCCTGATATGAGTACGGAGTTCAAAGGCTCAAGGGCTCGCCACAAAACATGGAAGAGTGCCGCATTTGAGACCTTCTTACCCTTGCCTTGGCTCTGACCAGTGAAGTTTCCAGCCTGAAGAAGCAGAAAGAGCCGGCTCTGACGAGCACGAAGCGCTTGCGCATCGCTTAAGCATCACTCGTCCAGGCCAGCCTTCTGTCCATGGCGGGCGTCTGGCCGGACCTCCACTATAACGAGGATAGCAACCGATAGGTGCAGGTGCCATGGACTCTGCATCATTGCAAATCCCCAAGGCCTCACATTCATGTCCCCAAGCTGATTCATCTCCTTGTGACGGCTCTCGGGGACCCCACCATCCCCAACCAGATACGCCAGCACTGGAGAGTGAGAGCTTCATCGAATCTACACTATACTATACACTACATAATTTTTCATGCATGGAACGAACAAAGTTAATGCTGCAGCAAATGTTCAGCTCCCGCGACATGTTTTAACTGGCGACTGAGGCTGAGGCGTAGTATTTCTGCGACAATGTGTCCATTCTGCAGGACCGCAAAGTCTGAGAGGTACTTGACGGGATAGCCCGGGCGAGCGAAAGCCAGCAGGCACGTAGTGACAAGTGGGCAAGAAGCTGACTGCATGGGTGGTGAGGAGAGGGAATGATGCAAGGGAAAAGCAGGTGAGGTTTGAGACTACGTTGGCAGGTGATGCCTGTGAATGAGCAGACTGGACGAGCAAACGGAGATTGACATGCCATGCAGCGGCAGTGAATGGGCCCGCACATCAGGAAGTGTATGACATGAGTGAGGCGGCTGGAGGAAGGAGTTGATGGACGGGTTGATTGAACGAAGCAAGCTCTATGGGTTCCTGCTGCATTCGCTTCGCTCCATCTATGACTCGAACTTGCCAGCATCTGATTGAGTCTGAGTTTCCCACCTGTAAAGGAGCGGCATCCTTCTCACAGCAGCAAGTACAAGGACACACAAGACGAAGTGGCGAAAGCATACCAAGATGTAAGGTCTCCCCAATTGCACACACACACACACACACACCCACACTACTGTATGTCACTATGTACACTGACCAAAATTCCTAGCGACTGTATATACACGCTTCCGATACAGACAAAGTGCGCTGCCCTCAAAGGGAGGCCTGCAGGTCAGCTTCGCAGCGGAGGTGCAATCCGGCTATGTTGGCACTGCCGATAGTCTGCTATGCAACCCTCCAAAAGCTCCGAACGCTTGCTTCCCGGTCGGATTGTTCGCGTGTTCTTTGGACTTTTCAGGCCAAACAACATGCAGGTCTCTTGAACCGCATGAGAATGGTAGTATGAACAGTTCCACTTGCAGCAACAAGTTGACGCACCGCAGGAATTGGATATGCCTCGCCCTTTCTGCTCGAATCGACAATAGAGCCAGTTCGAAGCTTCACCCGTCGAGCACTCGGCTCGCACTCAGAGCCTCGCAGCGCCAAACCTGCAACACCATCGAGGAGCAGCCTTTCGACCCCTGCGCCACGCAATTTGCGCGACGAGGCAGGCTTTTTTCTGGCCGGGCCCTGCACCTGGAAAGAAGGTCCCCCATTGCCGCACATGCTACGTGTAGCAGTGTAGCACGGGACTGCTTTGTCGCACGCTGTTCTACCACATCACTCGGTCAATGTGGTGGTCGAGTCTACTTGCTTGTGGTATCTTGTGGTTAGCCGCCTCTGCGAGCAGGCGGTGGCGTTGGCGTGACCGATGGACGGATTCACTTGCACAATCTTGCTGCCGCACTCGGGATTCTATGCTGTGCCATTTCCGCTCTAACCTCGCTCGCCTCGCGCCCACTGAACCGCTGAGGGTCGCGCTGAGAGCTCGTCCCTCAGCTCTAGGGTGAGAAGCGCGCGGCTCCGGTAAAAGTGAAGAGAAGCAGAAGCCCCTTCACGCCAACAGACCGGACGACAGACAGGCACCCTACAGGCACAGGACCCGCTGATGACGGAAGTAAAGTAGAAGCTTGCCTAAGACTCGATGGGACTTCGCCGGAACAGCACCTCGGGAATTAATGCCTCACGGCAGATTGACGAGCTTCGGGCCCCGTCTCACATCGCCTCGAGCGTTGAAGACAGGGGCCCGGCTTTCAGGAAATGCCCAGAGGCCCAAGAGTTTTCGGCACTCTCGGGGATTTCATGTCCGGAGAACTGCGGAGGCTCCGATGCTCCATGCACAGCCTGAAGAGCTGAGTCAGTTCTTTAAGGGGCACTGAAAGGGTGGGGGGGGCGCTCCGCTCCCGCTCACTTTCACAGGAGCCAGGCTCCCGCTCTCAGGAAAAGCTGCCGGTGGCACCCTCAGAGCCCATTCCGCACTAGTCTGACGACGGTGACGAGGAGAGGTCAGGCTGGGCATCAATGAAGCTGTGAAGCCGAGCGGGGAACGGATGCACAGACAGAGCTCAGAACCCAATCGCCATCGCCAACAGCACTGCCGTCGCCAAGGCCTGGACCGAGCCAAAGAAGGCGACCAAGGCGGTGGTATTGTCCGTGCTTCCTCGCGTAAAGATCTCTTGGAGCCCCTTTTCCCTCTTTATCCTCTTTCCGGGGCTTGGGGAACACGCGATCCGCACTGGCGCCTGCACGGAGCGCAGCCTGGATCAAGATCTCCGGGGCCTGGCACAACACGCCCACCGAACCAGCACAAAAAACACTCAGCACAGACTGCCAGTGGATTGAAGAAGAGAAGCCACAAAGTCATGGTCAGGCATGTGAGCACGCGTCTCTCGAAACATGAGCGTTCCCCTGCTCCTGTCGTTTCTCTTGTCCTCGTTACGAGGTGACGCTTGTGTCCCTTGTATCGATGATTACTTCGAAACACTAGCAGCAGCCTGACCAGCTAAGTAGCAGTCTACAGTCTGCACTCAACCCGCCTTGTCCTGCAGACGCTGGGCGACGATGCAGCTGACCAGCGCTCTCACTTGGGCATCAGACCTGATAAGCTACAAAGGACGTGAGGCACTCGTGCATGCCATCGACTGCAAGATAAATGCCAGTCATATTCATGCTGATGCTCGTGGTCAACAACACAAAGCACGCCATGCCGCCACAACAAATCAAGATACAACATCGTTATTCGACCTCAACATCAGCATCGTCATCATCCTCGCCCTCATCATCGCCATCGTGAGCAACATTGTCAACACCGCAGGATGACATCGACCAGAAGTAGCCGGCTCCGTGTGATTCGATGCATTCTTCCGAGTTCAGCACATCACGTCCCAGAGGCCATCGCTGGCAATCACCAGTACGGTGTCCTGCACCAAATCGCATTCGCCATAAATAGGACCTTGACGGGTTGGGGGGTTAGCCCATGCCCACGAAGCCCTCGAAACCCTACGTGACAAATATCTTCCGAAATACGGCGGAGCCCCTGCCGCAGACTGAAATCGTGACAGCTGCCTTTGTCCCGGCCTGTGGAACTTCGCGTGCGCAGATGTGGGGACGCCAGGTCACCCCTCAGGAGAACCGAGACAAGTCGAATTCGGGTTTCACGTTCAGGGGCATAAAACACGAGCTGACACGATGATGTTGCGGACTCAGTTCTGTACATCTGGATTTGCATATGCAGATGCAGAGATGTAGGTACAAGTATGATACTGCTGCTACTGTTATCATTGCATCAATGACCTCGCTGCACAAGCACCGCTGACTGCCATGATGGTGATGCTGACTGTCATCGAGCTTTGGACCTGGGCACCCGGCCACAGGACTTCAGGGAGTGGTCGCCCAGCGCGCGGCTGACTGCAAGTTGGCCTCGGCAGCAGGCAGCGGCCACAGCGGCAGCAGGCACTGCCACAGCGACGGCAAGGTCACTAGCAAAGGGACCCCTCGAGCTCATGTGAAGTTATGCTCACGCTGAGTCCCCACTAAGGCAGCGTCCCCCCACCCGGCCGTGATTTGCCACGAAGCCGCCTCCCAAACGAGAGACGCTGAAGAAGCAGACGGAAAGTACTAGGCTGGATCTCGAGAAGCCGTCAGAACGCCAATTGATTCTACATCCAAGGCTGAGGGTAGCTGGTCTCTATGACCAGAACCGCTGGGCGGGCCTTCAGCTTCCACCCGCTGTTTTTCGACAGGATCAGTAGGCCTGGTAGGCTCGCGAACTGCAGCGATTGATGCTTTGTTTGGGGAGGCGGCCGTGCCTGTGGTCGCGGGTGAGTCGGCACGCGCCTCAGGAGAGCAAGCCGAGGCCCAGCCACAGTCCCTCTCTGCCCCTCTCCTTTCGGGAGTCCGACTGCCGGACTCCAGGACGATGGCCCGCGAATCGCCCACATTCGCGGACTCGGACAAGGCTTCAAAGGTGGTTGCGTTCAGAAAGCTTCCACAGGTCTCTAAGAAGCCCCACGTGGAGCCGCAGCCCCGAAGCCGTCCGATGTGCCAGCACCTCGGGCCCAGATGCAAAAATCACTGCGAGGTCGTCTGCGAATCCTGTCGTGCTGTCACATCCGAGCCCGAGCGCCACGGTGGCCGTGCAGCCGCAGTGCCAAGTTCCCAGAAGCCTTAGACTCAAGGTTAGAGCCGTTGTCTGGACAAACCGAGGAACTGTCAGCGAAGGAGAAGAAACCGAGGGCCAGGCTTTAGCTGCTCATCGACTCGGCGGAAAGCCCTGCAGGTTTTCATGGCGCAGAAACACCTTTGCCGAGCTTTTGATGTCACTGTGCCTGGAGAGCACCTCGGCCACCACCTCATCGCCCACCGGCTCACCCGCAGTCCTGGCCGGCTAACACGTGTGCACACCATGGCGGCGCACGAAGACGGCTCTTTCCGGGTGCCTCGTGACGTTGAGGAGCTCGTCGAGAACTAGGCCGTGCAGCTTCGTCTGAACAGCGGAAGAACGGGGTCGCGTTTTAGCAGGGACTTTGGAAAAGCTCCCGTGGCCGAGGCCTGGCAGAAGTCCACCGCCTCAGATCCTCCGTGGCCATCGTACACAGCGAAGTAGCTCCAGAGATCGCCGTTCGGCTCCACCTCAAAAAACCAAGGCCGAGCTTTCCGACCCTTTCTGCCTGGAAGGGGTGAGCCCATGACAAGGAACGGCTCTATGTGCACGGCACGGTCCTCCGGAAACAAGCCGCTGGGAAGCCGCCCTGCTCCTCCAGTCCTGGCCCTCGGCTCCTCCTGGTACGCCCGGAAGGCCGCGTTGGCTTCCAATCCAACCCTGCCAGCTCAAAAACTGAAGCAGCAAGGGACGAGGAGGGGCGCTTTCCAGTCAGCCTTGCCTGCAGAGGCTTCCTCTGGTTCTGGGCACCAGCGCTTCTTTTGGTGCCTTGGGCCTGGCCGGCACATCTAACATCCAACAAGACCTCTCTGAAGAGCTCCATTCCTTCACATGAGAAGACTCCATGCGCGGGTTGGGAAAGGGCCGCGAGGAGGGGCCGCGGCACCTCCGGTGACTTGGAGGCGCCACCTCGCGGATGGGGTACGCTTCGGGATGGGTTGATTGAGATCTACGCAACGTGCATCAGGGGGGTGAGTCTGCATGCTCTTGCTGGCATCTCCTACGAGTCCCCTGCGTCATTTCAGCTAGCATTCGCAAGCAGGCGTCTAACGACGAGAGGGCTGCTCTGTTCCTACATGGCCCATCGCAGCGGAATAAGCGAGCCCCATAATACCAAAAGATCACAATGCCGCAGGCCACGGCAACCCCACGAAAAGATGACCCCTCACTGTCGCCCTCGACATCGAAAGCACCGAGGCGACCACCCTACCCAGGAGCACCGGCTCCGGCGGTGCCACCTGCGGCTCAAGCACCGCAGCATCTGCCCGACAAAAGAAAGGCCTAAACCCTAAGCGACACCCAAGACTAACCTAAAGCATCGACCGCAGGGTCTGAGACCCGCAGGACGCTCACCAAGTCCCCGACCCGGACGCAGAGCAACCTGCTGGGAGAAGCACTTCGGGCTCAACTGAGTTTCACATGGTCGTTATCACGATGAATATCGCAATGATGATCCACGTTACGACTAGTTCTGCAGCCTGGTGAATTTGGTGCTAGTCTTACGTGGCTGAGGGCATGGAAAATAGGATGCCTGTGCATCGGGCCCCTGCAGCCTCAAAGCAGGATCCCCTGATGGTTTCATGCAGCTGCTATCCCCCTAGATGCTAAAAGCCGATGCAGTTGGTCTATTGCACGTATGTTGAGGAGGTTCATATGCAGCAGGACAATGGCATCTAGATGCCTCTAGCAGACAGAAGAACATGAGCCCAACATCTCTTCCGATGTGCTATGCCTGTACAGCTCTTTGTCGCGTGGACGAAGCAAAAACCAGCCCATCTTGCCACCCAGCTGCCACGCCACTCATGCCAGGATGGAGCCTCTCATCACAGCAACATCACGTTTTCAGGGAGAAATCCTCCACTGATTAATCACCTTCACAAAAGAAATCCCAAGCACATTGATAACTCGTTCGCACCCCAATGGGTGGTTCACAATGTCTTGCATGGTAGAGCAAGACCTGGCAAGGCCATAGTCAAGAGATTCAAAGCAATGTGCTTGCTGATGATTCAGATGCACATGAAGGCCTGTATCTGAAGCTATCCCACAAAATACGACTCTGACCCCCAGACATCTCGAGCACTCCTTGTTCTCACATTGCTCGAGTGCGTGCCGCCTGGGGCCTTACATGCATCAAGCCTTGCGCCGCAAGGCGCACAAGCTGAAGAGTTGCAACACGACTAGGAATCCCGTCACTTCCTTTGCCAACTAGCTTCAAGCACAAGTTCTCGGCAGCATCTGGCCACATTACCGTATCTGCCCTGTCATCCCTGCCTAGATCATCAACTCAGACAACACACCGAGCGAAGCGTCCAGAAACATCCGCATTGGAATCCGCATGGAACAATGATACATGTTCGGGCGGCAGCTTCAAGCCAGCAGAAAGCCCCAACCAAGGAAACAAGCACCTCTGAAGCTTGCGTCGAAGCAGAAAACACAGTCGAGCCGTCTCGATGATGCTGCAGCTGGACGGCAGGAAACTCCAAACCTAAAACCTTCAAGCCCACGGCTTACGGCCTTCAGCAGGAAATCCGAATCAGAATCCTTCAAGCCTTGTCCGCTAAGCCCTAAACGTGAAATGATGAACCCGTAACCGCTATGCCCAAACCCCCCCCCAGGCAAACCCCAAATCCCAAGCACATAATCTTCGATGCTGAAAAGCTGCTCCCCAGAAGCCCCGCGCGGGCAGCCCTTGCCTTCGCGCATCTTGGAGATCTGAAGTTCCACTCATCGCCCCACCTGGAGGGGCGTCCCTTGTGGGAGTCCCCCGTACTGATGAGTGCCGTCTTCTGGGTGTAGGCATTGGGCGCCAAGTCTAAAGGAGCTGAGGTCTGGGCTTGGGAGAACCTACGCCAATGGCCGGAATTTGAGCAGACCTAGCAGACAAAGGTGGAGCCCAATACACCGCGCCGCCATACTGCATCAACCAAGTAAGCCTCAGATGTTTTTGCCACTCACGGCAGGAAATCTTCTGTGAAGAACGAAACCCTGAACCTGATGGAGCCCAGGTAACTCCAAGTCGGACTGCTGTTGCCATCGCTGAGATCATCACTGCTACTGGTCCTCCTTTTGGTGCCCGTGTCTTGTCTACGGCGGTTTGTACGGTAAGGTTCGTAGCTGAAGGCACGGCGCTTGCGATTTTCTTACCATGTGATCCTGGTACTTCCCACATGCCTCCGACAAATTCCTGCATAGAAAACTCTACACCCTGTGCTGGTGCCTGCACAGAAGGTCTCGCTGGGAGCTTGGACCTCATGGCCAACATCTACGCACGGAGAAGCACAGATACATTATATACAATATGTTCATTATACAGTATATAAGATACATATATACCAATATAGCATGTTGAATATAGAATATACATATGACATACTGATCTAACTCATTCAATCGGATCAAGCGTCACTGCTCAGCACTGCAGGCTACTCAGCTCCAACGAATCACTTGTTTCTGGGTGCGGCACGAGATTCGCCTGGCATTTCCAGAATATTAACACAAGACTTGTTGGGGCCTCTGACGAGCGTGCTTCATTCCCCTCATTCCAGGCGACCCCAAGAGACGTTTGCTTCCAAACACACTCGCACCGGGTGAAAATAGGATGTGCGAACCCATGAACTCTAACCTAGCTCGGCACTCCTTGGTGCATGGTTTGCTGCAGACCTTCAGAAAGCTTGAGTTCCCAGGCCTCCGGGACGAATTCAGTCCCGGCCTGCGTATGCAGCACGGATGAGTGACACCGGAAATGCCAGGATGCAAAGAACAAGCGAGCACTGCTGCGACACGTTCCGGCCCGCACAACGCTAGCACTCTTAGGAGGCTCCTGTCAGAACTATATATAGGTATTGCCGAAGGCGCCTCGCTGTCGCTGAGTCCATTGCAGCAATAGTTTCCCATTGCACAACCCCGAGTGGAAACAGGCTAGCAGGACAGCCGAAGCAAATCAGCGAGTTTGAACATGACATGTAGCGTAGCATCTGAACTTCCTTGAACATCATGCTTGGACACTTGGACCGCTTTGGAAAGTCCGCGAAAGCATGCAACGCAAAGCTTCAAGCGCAATACCGGACGTGTCTTCTGTGCCAGACCCCATTGGCGCTGTTCCCAGAAGATTGAAGT
This sequence comes from Symbiodinium sp. CCMP2592, assembly GCA_905221615.1. Classification (NCBI taxonomy): domain Eukaryota; class Dinophyceae; order Suessiales; family Symbiodiniaceae; genus Symbiodinium; species Symbiodinium sp. CCMP2592. Next base: position 92,186 of record CAJNDT010000172.1, read on the forward strand.
AAAGAGACAGAGACAGGCATAGTGATCATGATGATGAAGACGAAGATGATGACGACTACGAGGAGGAGGAGGAGGACTATGACGACGACACAAGAGCCTGCATGCCATACTTGCCACCATGACCAGTGTCATCAATGCCACTCTCGACCCAGCCAAAGATCTCGCTTCCCACAAACGCTTTGCATGCCTTGTTGCTTCACCGGAGTTCCCACAAACGGACACATTGCACACATAGAACAACAACCGTGCAAGTGCTTCTCAACCGGTTGAGGTGGAAACAAGCGGAAAAAACTTCCTTATCATGCAACTGCCAACACTGGCTTCATCGCTACAGCCATCTGCAAAGGCAGATGGAGCTTTTTCCTTGTGTAAGTAGGTGTCCTATTTATTTGCACTGAAAACTATTGGTTTTTCGATAGACTCTCACTTGGCGGCTGGGCTTGGGAAGCAACGAGGTTCCTGTTGTGATCATTCAGCCAACACCTCGATTCAGTTGCACGAAGGTGTTGCCGCACTCGGGATTCACTGGAAGAGACATGCCGCGGCATTTTTGCTCTGACCTCGCTCTCCTCGCGCCCACTGAGGTTCAGCGGGGGATGAGGGTCACGCTGAAAGCCTTCTTGTCCTGCAGCTCGAGGGTGAGAGCTGCACCGCTCCGGTAAGAGCACACGGAAACCTGACGTAGGACCGACTTATGATCTTGAAACTTGCAGGGACTTCGCCGGAGCAGCACCTCGGGAATTAACGCCTGGCGGCAGATTAACCAGCTTCGGACCCCGTCTCACATCGCCTCGAGCGTTGAAGACAGGGGCCCGGCTTTCAGGAAATGCCCAGAGGCCCAAGAGTTTTCGGCACTCTCGGGGATTTCATGTCCGGAGAACTGCGGAGGCTCCGATGCTCCATGCACAGCCTGAAGAGCTGAGTCAGTTCTTTAAGGGGCACTGAAAGGGTGGGGGGGGGGCGCTCCGCTCCCGCTCACTTTCACAGGAGCCAGGCTCCCGCTCTCAGGAAAAGCTGCCGGTGGCACCCTCAGAGCCCATTCCGCACTAGTCTGACGATAGTGACGAAGAGAGGTCAGGATGGGCATCAATGAAGCTGTGAAGCCGAGCGGGGAACGGATGCACAGACAGAGCCCAGAACCCAATCGCCATCGCCAACAGCACTGTCGTCGCCAAGGCCTGGACCGAGCCAAAGAAGGCGACCAAGGCGGTGGTATTGTCCGTACTTCCTCGCGTAAAGATCTCTTGGAGCCCCTTTTCCCTCTTTATCCTCTTTCCGGGGCTTGGGGAACACGCGATCCGCACTGGCGCCTGCACGGAGCGCAGCCTGGATCAAGATCTCCGGGGCCTGGCACAACACGCCCACCGAACCAGCACAAAAAACACTCAGCACAGACTGCCAGTGGATTGAAGAAGAGAAGCCACAAAGTCATGGTCAAGCATGTGAGCACGCGTCTCTCGAAACACAAGCGTTCCCCTGCTCCTGTCGTTTCTCTTGTGCTCGTTACGCCGTGACGCTTGTGTCACTTGTATCGTTGATGACTACGAAACACTAGCAGCAGCCTGACCAGCTACGTAGCAGTCTACAGTCTGCACTCAACCCGCCTTGTCCTGCAGACGCTGGGCGAAGATGTAGCTGACCAGCGCTTTCACTTGGGCATCAGACCTGATAAGCTACAAAGGACGTGAGGCACTCGTGCATGCCATCGAGTGCAAGATAAATGCCAGTCATATTCATGCTGATGCTCGTGGTCAACAACACAAAGCACGCCATGCCGCCACAACAAATCAAGATACAACATCGTTATTCGATCTCAACATCAGCATGGTCATCATCCTCGCCCTCATCATCGCCATCATGCGCAACAACATTGTCAACACCGCAGGATGACATCGACCAGAAGTAGCCGCTCCGTGTGATTCGATGCATTCTTCCGAGTTCAGCACATCACGTCCCAGAGGCCATCGCTGGCAATCACCAGTACGGTGTCCTGCACCAAACCCCTGCCGCAGACTGAAATCGTGACAGCTGCCTTTGTCCCGGCCTGTGGAACTTCGCGTGCGCAGATGTGGGGACGCCAGGTCACCCCTCAGGAGAACCGAGACCAGTCGAATTCGGGTTTCACGTTCAGGGGCATAAGAGACGAGCTGACACGATGATGTTGCGGACTCAGTTCTGTACATCTGGATTTGCATATGCAGATGCAGAGATGTAGGTGCAAGTATGATACTGCTGCTACTGTTATCATTGCATCCATGACCTCGCTGCACAAGCACCGCTGACTGCCATGATGGTGATGCTGACTGTCATCGAGCTTTGGACCTGGGCACCCGGCCACAGGACTTCAGGGAGTGGTCGCCCAGCGCGCGGCTGACTGCAAGTTGGCCTCGGCAGCAGGCAGCGGCCACAGCGGCAGCAGGCACTGCCACAGCGACGGCGAGGTCACGAACAAAGGGACCCCTCGAGCTCATGTGAAGTTATGCTCACGCTGAGTCCCCACTAAGGCAGCGTCCCCCCACCCGGCCGTGATTTGCCACAAAGCCGCCTCCCAAACGAGAGACGCTGAAGAAGCAGACGGAAAGTACTAGGCTGGATCTCGAGAAGCCGTCAGAACGCCAATTGATTCTACATCCAAGGCTGAGGGTAGCTGGTCTCTATGACCAGAACCGCTGGGCGGGCCTTCAGCTTCCACCCGCTGTTTTTCGACAGGATCAGTAGGCCTGGTAGGCTCGCGAACTGCAGCGATTGATGCTTTGTTTGGGGAGGCGGCCGTGCCTATGGTCGCGGGTGAGTCGGCACGCGCCTCAGGAGAGCAAGCCGAGGCCCAGCCACAGTCCCTCTCTGCCCCTCTCCTTTCGGGAGTCCGACTGCCGGACTCCAGGACGATGGCCCGCGAATCGCCCACATTCGCGGACTCGGACAAGGCTTCAAAGGTGGTTGCGTTCAGAAAGCTTCCACAGGTCTCTAAGAAGCCCCACGTGGAGCCGCAGCCCCGAAGCCGTCCGATGTGCCAGCACCTCGGGCCCAGATGCAAAAATCACTGCGAGGTCATCTGCGAATCCTGTCGTGCTGTCACATCCGAGCCCGAGCGCCACGGTGGCCGTGCAGCCGCAGTGCCAAGTTCCCAGAAGCCTTAGACTCAAGGACAGAGCCGTTGTCTGGACAAACCGAGGAACCGTCAGCGAAGGAGAAGAAACCGAGGGCCAGGCTTTAGCTGCTCATCGACTCGGCGGAAAGCCCTGCAGGTTTTCACGGCGCAGAAACACCTTTGCCGAGCTTTTGATGTCACTGTGCCTGGAGAGCACCTCGGCCACCACCTCATCGCCCACCGGCTCACCCGCAGTCCTGGCCGGCTAACACGTGTGCACACCATGGCGGCGCACGAAGACGGCTCTTTCCGGGTGCCTCGTGACGTTGAGGAGCTCGTCGAGAACTAGGCCGTGCAGCTTCGTCTGAACAGCGGAAGAACGGGGTCGCGTTTTAGCAGGGACTTTGGAAAAGCTCCCGTGGCCGAGGCCTGGCAGAAGTCCACCGCCTCAGATCCTCCGTGGCCATCGTACACAGCGAAGTAGCTCCAGAGATCGCCGTTCGGCTCCACCTCAAAAAACCAAGGCCGAGCTTTCCGACCCTTTCTGCCTGGAAGGGGTGAGCCCATGACAAGGAACGGCTCTATGTGCACGGCACGGTCCTCCGGAAACAAGCCGCTGGGAAGCCGCCCTGCTCCTCCAGTCCTGGCCCTCGGCTCCTCCTGGTACGCCCGGAAGGCCGCGTTGGCTTCCAATCCAACCCTGCCAGCTCAAAAACTGAAGCAGCAAGGGACGAGGAGGGGCGCTTTCCAGTCAGCCTTGCCTGCAGAGGCTTCCTCTGGTTCTGGGCACCAGCGCTTCTTTTGGTGCCTTGGGCCTGGCCGGCACATCTAACATCCAACAAGACCTCTCTGAAGAGCTCCATTCCTTCACATGAGAAGACTCCATGCGCGGGTTGGGAAAGGGCCGCGAGGAGGGGCCGCGGCACCTCCGGTGACTTGGAGGCGCCACCTCGCGGATGGGGTACGCTTCGGGATGGGTTGATTGAGATCTACGCAACGTGCATCAGGGGGGTGAGTCTGCATGCTCTTGCTGGCATCTCCTACGAGTCCCCTGCGTCATTTCAGCTAGCATTCGCAAGCAGGCGTCTAACGACGAGAGGGCTGCTCTGTTCCTACATGGCCCATCGCAGCGGAATAAGCGAGCCCCATAATACCAAAAGATCACAATGCCGCAGGCCACGGCAACCCCACGAAAAGATGACCCCTCACTGTCGCCCTCGACATCGAAAGCACCGAGGCGACCACCCTACCCAGGAGCACCGGCTCCGGCGGTGCCACCTGCGGCTCAAGCACCGCAGCATCTGCCCGACAAAAGAAAGGCCTAAACCCTAAGCGACACCCAAGACTAACCTAAAGCATCGACCGCAGGGTCTGAGACCCGCAGGACGCTCACCAAGTCCCCGACCCGGACGCAGAGCAACCTGCTGGGAGAAGCACTTCGGGCTCAACTGAGTTTCACATGGTCGTTATCACGATGAATATCGCAATGATGATCCACGTTACGACTAGTTCTGCAGCCTGGTGAATTTGGTGCTAGTCTTACGTGGCTGAGGGCATGGAAAATAGGATGCCTGTGCATCGGGCCCCTGCAGCCTCAAAGCAGGATCCCCTGATGGTTTCATGCAGCTGCTATCCCCCTAGATGCTAAAAGCCGATGCAGTTGGTCTATTGCACGTATGTTGAGGAGGTTCATATGCAGCAGGACAATGGCATCTAGATGCCTCTAGCAGACAGAAGAACATGAGCCCAACATCTCTTCCGATGTGCTATGCCTGTACAGCTCTTTGTCGCGTGGACGAAGCAAAAACCAGCCCATCTTGCCACCCAGCTGCCACGCCACTCATGCCAGGATGGAGCCTCTCATCACAGCAACATCACGTTTTCAGGGAGAAATCCTCCACTGACTAGTCACCTTCACAAAAGAAATCCCAAGCACATTGATAACTCGTTCGCACCCCAATGGGTGGTTCACAAGGTCTTGCATGGTAGAGCAAGACCTGGCAAGGCCATAGTCAAGAGATTCAAAGCAATGTGCTTGCTGATGATTCAGATGCACATGACGGCCTGTATCTGAAGCTATCCCACAAAATACGACTCTGACCCCCAGACATCTCGAGCACTCGAGTGCGTGCCGCCTGGGGCCTTACATGCATCAAGCCTTGCGCCGCAAGGCGCGCAAGCTGAAGAGTTGCAACACGACTAGGAATCCCGTCACTTCCTTTGCCAACTAGCTTCAAGCACAAGTTCTCGGCAGCATCTGGCCACATTACCGTATCTGCCCTGTCATCCCTGCCTAGATCATCAACTCAGACAACACACCGAGCGAAGCGTCCAGAAACATCCGCATTGGAATCCGCATGGAACAATGATACATGTTCGGGCGGCAGCTTCAAGCCAGCAGAAAGCCCCAACCAAGGAAACAAGCACCTCTGAAGCTTGCGTCGAAGCAGAAAACACAGTCGAGCCGTCTCGATGATGCTGCAGCTGGACGGCAGGAAACTCCAAACCTAAAACCTTCAAGCCCACGGCTTACGGCCTTCAGCAGGAAATCCGAATCAGAATCCTTCAAGCCTTGTCCGCTAAGCCCTAAACGTGAAATGATCAACCCTTAACCGCTATGCCCAAACCCCCCCTGGCAAACCCCAAATCCCAAGCACATAATCTTCGATGCTGAAAAGCTGCTCCCCAGAAGCCCTGCGCGGGCAGCCCTTGCCTTCGCGCATCTTGGAGATCTGAAGTTCCACTCATCGCCCCACCTGGAGGGGCGTCCCTTGTGGGAGTCCCCCGTACTGATGAGTGCCGTCTTCTGGGTGTAGGCATTGGGCGCCACGTCTAAAGGAGCTTTGAGGTCTGGGCTTGGGAGAACCTACGCCAATGGCTGGAATTTGAGCAGACCTAGCAGACGAAGGTGAAGCCCAATACACCGCGCCGCCATACTGCATCAACCAAGTAAGCCTCAGATGTTTTTGCCACTCACGGCAGGAAATCTTCTGTGAAGAACGAAACCCTGAACCTGATGGAGCCCAGGTAACTCCAAGTCGGACTGCTGTTGCCATCGCTGAGATCATCACTGCTACTGGTCCTCCTTTTGGTGCCCGTGTCTTGTCTTACTATATGATCCTGGTACTTCCCACATGCCTCCGACAAATTCCAACATAGAAAACTCTACACCCTGTGCTGGTGCCTGCACAGAAGGTCTCGCTGGGAGCTTGGACCTCATGGCCAACATATACGCACGGAGAAGCACAGATACATTATATACAATATGTTCATTATATAGTATATAAGATACATATATACTAATAGAACATGTTGAATATAGAATATACATATGACATACTGATCTAACTCATTCAATCGGATCAAGCGCCACTGCTCATCACTGCAGGCTACTCGGCTCCAACGAATCACTTGTTTCTGGGTGCGGCACGAGATTCGCCTGGCATTTCCAGAATATTAACACAAGACTTGTTGGGGCCTCTGACGAGCGTGCTTCATTCCCCTCATTCCAGGCGACCCCAAGAGACGTTTGCTTCCAAACACACTCGCACCGGGTGAAAAAAGGATGTGCGAACCCATGAACTCTAACCTAGAGATACCAGACGGCCGCTCCAAAGGAAAGAGAGGCAGAAATGCAACACTACCCTCAATCCGAAAGCTGCCGCTCGGCACTCCTTGGTGCATGGTTTGCTGCAGACCTTCAGAAAGCTTGAGTTCCCAGGCCTCCGGGACGAATTCAGTCCCGGCCTGCGTATGCAGCACGGATGAGTGACACCGGAAATGCCAGGATGCAAAGAACAAACGATCACTGCTGCGACACGTTCCGGCCCGCACAACGCTAGCACTCTTAGGAGGCTCCTGTCAGAACTATATATAGGTATTGCCGAAGGCGCCTCGCTGTCGCTGAGTCCATTGCAGCAGTAGTTTCCCATTGCACAACCCCGAGGGGAAACAGGCTAGCAGGACAGCCGAAGCAAATCCGCGAGTTTGATCATGACATGTAGCGTAGCATCTGAACTTCCTTGAACATCATGCTTGGACACTTGGACCGCTTTGGAAAGTCCGCGAAAGCATGCAACGCAAAGCTTCAAGCGCAATACCGGACGTGTCTTCTGTGCCAGACCCCATTGGCGCTGTTCCCAGAAGATTGAAGTAAAGAAACAGAGACAGGCATAGTGATCATGATGATGAAGACAAAGATGAGGACGACTACGAGGAGGAGGACTATGACGACGACACAAGAGCCTGCATGCCATACTTGCCACCATGACCAGTGTCATCAATAGTGCTTCTCAACCGGTTGAGGTGGAAACAAGCGGAAAAAACTTCCTTTATCATGCAACTGCCAACACTGGCTTCATCGCTACAGCCATCTGCAAAGGCAGATGGAGCTTTTTCCTTGTGTAAGTAGGTGTCCTATTTATTTGCACTGAAAACTATTGGTTTTTCGATAGACTCTCACTTGGCGGCTGGGCTTGGGAAGCAACGAGGTTCCTGTTGTGATCATTCAGCCAACACCTCGATTCAGTTGCACGAAGGTGTTGCCGCACTCGGGATTCACTGGAAGAGACATGCCGCGGCATTTTTGCTCTGACCTCGCTCTCCTCGCGCCCACTGAGGTTCAGCGGGGGATGAGGGTCACGCTGACAGCCTTCTTGTCCTGCAGCTCGAGGGTGAGAGCTGCACCGCTCCGGTAAGAGCACACGGAAACCTGACGTAGGACCGACTTATGATCTTGAAACTTGAAGGGACTTCGCCGGAGCAGCACCTCGGGAATTAACGCCTGGCGGCAGATTAACCAGCTTCGGGCCCCGTCTCACATCGCCTCGAGCGTTGAAGACACTGGCCCAGCTTTCACGAAATGCCCAAAGGCCCAGGAGTTTCGGGCCCTCGGGGATTTCAGGCTGTTCTGAGGATTGCGGACACTGCGAAGGTGCTCCGTACCCCGCTGACCTGTGAGCCTCTCGCCCTCGCATGGTCAGCAAGGTCGGCACCTCGAGCGGGTTCGCGGTTTTAGAGGCTGGGGGCACGGCATGCACGTTCGAGACTGTGCTTGCGGGACGCATGAGGAGGCTGTTTAGAGCCTATAGTGAGCAGGGGGCGATCAGGTAAACGAGAAGTCGCAGGATTCTCCACGATGCCAGAATCAAGCTGATGAGTGCGGCCCCCTACGAAAAACAAAACGATCCGACAAGTATACCAAATAGATTCTTCTTCGGATGGTCCAGCTCCGGCGGAGGAGCGGGAAGCGGCAGTGATAGTGGTAGCAGTGTGGTGGTTAGGGTGCTACTACTCCTCTTACTATAATTGGCACCACAATCACTCTGAGCTCTTACTACAATTCACTACTGGTAATACTATTCATACTCCGACTGCCGACTAACAACAACTACTACAAATGGGCCATTGCCGGGAACCCTTCAATTAACTGGGCTCCACACCCGGCGAAGGCTCACGCCTTTGCGACAAGCCCGAACGCGATACACCAGCCGAGTTTTAAAGAGTGCCACTGAAGAGTGCAAAGAATCCATTGAAATCGTTTTTAAGGTAGCAGCCAAGACAATCAAGGCTCAGTGTTGCTCGCATCAACGAGAACTCTGCACCTGCTGAAGGTTTCGTGTCACTTAGGTAGACGCCACCACATCCCGGCAGTCGAGAGAAGATGACCTCGTTGGATTTTGTGACATTTGCATTCGGACTCGTCCAAGGGATTAGGGCCTGAAGGCATTCACCAACAAACCCTTGACAAGGAACTGTTTTCAATTTTTCCTTCCCACATGTGCGCTGTTGGGATGGACTGAGCCCGGCACCTTGTGCAGCGCAAACACGAGGGGACCGAAAATCTTGAGCATGGCAATACCGTCGTCGGTGACATCATGGTGAAATGCATCCCAGACATCCCCACCATAGTATTGCCCAAGTACCGTTGTTGCATTCTCAAGGAAGCTACTTCATCCCCACAAACCATCCGGCACGGTACACACTCAATACAATGGTGATACACTAGCTGTAGAAATCATACAGTACAGACATGTGATAATGATGGCAGTGCTCATGATGATGGTGGCTTCTTGGCATCAATCCACCCAACGTTTTCTTCAAACCAGCTCTTGTGCATGTTTGCCCCCCATCTCATCTTAATCCCCGCTCGCTTTGCTCTTTCCCTCGTTGAAAGGCAGCACGGTGCTTCCAGGGCTTGGTCATTGCGCTGGTGACAGATCGGGAACCGAAACCACAGCTCAGAAGGCGTTGGAGGCATGCTGTCCGTGGCTGCCACATGCGCCACGCGCTCCTCCAACAGGGGAGAGTTGGTGCCACTGCTGCCACTCTCGGCGCTTCGCATGTCCGACCTGGCCCTCCGCTACTCCGACACGTCGCAGACCAATATCCAGTCAGCATCGAAGCTTTCTTCGCTGTCGCTGCCACTGCTACCAGTGTCGGTGCTGTCTGTGTCCGGATGGCGCTGTGCCGCCATTGCAGCACGTGCCACGCCACATTCAGGGACTCCCCAGGCGAGCTTGTGACATGATGGTTTGACGGAACAGGCACCGAAAAACTTCGTACCTGCGGAGCGCCAGGAGCTGCTACTATCGTCATTTTTGACCGTCAATATTGCAACCGCTGTTGCCCTTAATGATATGACTACAATCAAGATCACGACGAATACTTCCATGCACTATACATATTCATTCGAGTTCGTTACTCATATGTTGACAAGAACTTCACTCGGTTCGGTTACCCGTACACTGTGAAGCGTGGGCTTCCCGGGATCGTGAAGCCATTCGCGTTACGAAAGTTCTTCCTGCTCGACTCGTCCCCTCCTAACTGAGCTCATGATGCACTACAGTCTCTCCCGCACCAAACAGTCCAGAAGGGAGCAAGGCGCCTGTGACCAGCCCATTCGCAGGTGGCAAGGTGTTTGTCCCAGCCGGTCTGTGGATCCTCGTAAGGAATCTCTGGGGGCATTGTAAACACGTCGGCGCAAAAGTTGGTCATGTCCGTCTTGCTGTTGACAGTTGGCACCTGGATTCTACGTGTGAACATGTCTGCTCGCTTGATTTGGGCAGGCTCGCACGAATTTAAGACTCGCACATACGGAGGCCGCATTGAAAGGCTTTCCATTTCGGGCCAAAAACCCCGTGTGCCACTGATGTGTCTTAATGTTCTCAATACCTGACCACACGGAACCAAGCAGAGCAAGCACACACCATGTCGTGTCTCACATTAATACACGGAACCCTGACCCTGTCAGCATCCATCAGGCCTCCGGGCTTCATTGCCAGTCGCTGCATGGGGTTCTCCTCGCAAAGACCCTTCACCTGTGTTCCCAGAGTTCAGATTCCGGAGAAATAAATAATGAGTCTAGGAAGGTACATGCATGCACTGCTGAGCTCTGGACCAAGACTTCCACGTCTCCTCCCCTGAGCTCCTCGGGGAACGTGACGGCATTGATACCGTTTTGCACCTGTCCCAGAAGGAGAGCCAGCCAGTCAAACAGCCTCCTACTCCAATTTACGCGACTTCAGAGGGCATTGGCCGTGCCGCCATGACAGTCGCAAGCCTTGCGATACGTGTCCAGAACCGGGCAAACCCGGATGCAGAGGAGCTTCCAGTCCATCTGCTCAAATAAGCCCAACCATCCCACCCAGAAGACCACTCCCCAAATACCCCTAAGCAGACTCCTGGACAACTTGTAACTTGCGGTGTGTCAGAAGTCTGCGCTGGGAGCGAGGTATGGAAGTTCACTGATTGGCGCAGTGCCTCACGTTCGGGCAGCAAGCGAAGATCTGGCAGCGCCGCCTTCAGGCAGTAATAGCTGCGAGCGCAGCACACGCCTGGCAAGTGGGATAGCCGGAGCGGCCAACACCCAAAACCTAGCTAGTGTTGGTACCCGTCAGCAAAAAGAAATGCGAAGGACCGTGCAGCTGCTGCCTCATCAATGAGGTCGATCCACCGGCTTCTGCCACGGCACCTCGTTTGTTTCGTCGTTGTTGTGGTGGTAGTAGCAGCAGCAGTCGTAGTAGTACTCGTGGTGGTAGTGGTAGTGGTAGCGGTAGTGGTGGTGGTGGTAATGGAAGGTAGCGGCGGTAGTAGTAGTAGTAGTAGTAGTAGTCGTCGTCGCGTGGTGGTGGTGTTGGTGGCAGTGGTGGTGGCAGTGGTGGTGGCAGTGGTAGTGGTAGCGGAGCAGTCGTGGTGGTGGTGGTGGTGGTGGTGGTGGTGGTGGTGGTGGCGGTCGTCGTCGTCGTCGTCATCGTCGTCGTCCGCCCGTCTTCGTCGCCCTCCTCGTCATCGTCGTCGCTGTATAGTAGTAGTAGTAGTAGTAGTAGTAGTAGTAGTAGTAGTAGTAGTAGTAGCAGTAGTAGTAGTAGTAGTTGTAGTAGTTGTAGTAGTAGTAGTCGTCGTAGTAGTAGTCGTCGTCGTCGTAGTAGTAGTCGTCGTCGTCGTCGTAGCCGCCACGGCTCAGACGTTTTGGAAGTTTCGCGCTGGCTTTCGAACAGGCTCTGGATTCCAACCTTGCGTTGCTAGAGGTCTCAAACAGGCCTCTCTCCGAACGACTAAGGGTTGGTTCCTCACGCTGAGCCATGTGCCATGTGCCAACAGTTTGCGTCTGAGCCGCCAGGTCCCAATTCCTGGACCCAGTACCCTGTCTCAACACGGGCCCACTGGGCAGGCGGTAGGGTTTCCACTAGCCGCGTGGTGGAGGGAGTCACTCGGCTTGCCTTGTGACGAAATAGCGGATGGCGCTGCTCCCAGTGCACTCACAAAATTATTCTCAGATCAGGAAGAATTCTTTCAAGCATGTTTGCCGACAGGTGGCTGCAAGCCAGCAGCCTGTTTCTTACCGAGGTCAGGTTCTGACCCCAGCTCTTCTCAGGCGCATGGGCAACTGCCCACCGCAGCCGGGCTCCAAGCAGTCTTTTGCACCACGATCTCGGGCAGGACAGGCCACCAGGCCTCTCCGAGTACTGTCCTGGAATGCAGGCCATCTTGGCCAGCAACAATGGTCGGAAGTCAAATCATGGCTCTCCACTGAGGCACACCACACCTGTGATGTGTTCGTCCTGCAGGAGACCCACTGGCAGGCTACGGCCGAATTTAGTGTTGCAGGCTGGTACTGCATCTCGTCTGCTTCTGCTGCAGATCCGAAGGCCTCTAGACGAAAGCAACGCGGGGGCAAGGCCCATAAACAGTCACCTGCAGAGGCAATGCCTAATGACGATAAGATGACCCCACCCCGCAAGGAGCCCTCAACAACTCGCGCGGACGGGGTTATGGTTTTCCTGTCCCCACACATACTGCCCAAAAGTGTGCGCTGGCAGGAACATGTCATAGGCAGAGCCCTGGAGGTCAGGTTTGACTGGCACGGGGCCCGCATCAACCTGGTTGCTGTGTATCAACACGTCTGGTCACCGGCCAAGCAGGTACAGACCAATCGTCAGGACAGAGCACATGTCCTGAAGGCTCTTAGCAGATGCGTGCAACGCGTGCCGCACAGGGACACGCTTATCCTGGCAGGAGATTTCAATAGTTCCTTGCAAAAGCAGCCTAGGCTGGTTGGTCCAGAGATCATTAGCCCACAGGAACCGAGATCTGATGAGCCAGAGCTTACCAACTTTCTGCTTAATCATCGCTTGGTTGCCCTCAACACGTGGAGGCCTCAGCCGCCACATACGTTTCAGCAAGGGGATACGCGCACTCAAATTGACTTTGTGCTTACGAGGGAGGTCTCTGCTGGAGGAGCTGCCAAAAACTCTACGCCGCTGGTAGCTTTCCCGCTTGGAAGCTGGAAGAAAGGCGGGCACTTACCCATCAGTGCAGCTGTCAAACCAGTTCGGCACTGGAACCTGCCAGCCCCTCAGATACAGCAGCATCATTATGACACCGCTGCTCTGCAAGCGGCTGTCAGGGACAACACGCTGCCAGCTCAGCACATGCTCGAGTGGGTTACAGCACGACTCACTCCGGACATGCAGCCGGCGTCATGGGATCGCCTCCTTGGCGAAGCCGCATCCAGGTTTTTCCCTAAGACCCCAGTGGCAATGCCAGATAGTCCGGAGACGAGCCTTGCCAGACGCATGTGGCGCTCGGCACGTGGGAGCAATGCTCACCCCAGTGCGGAGCCATCGCCGGAGGATGAAGCTCGGCAGAGGCTGTGTGATCAGCATAAACAGGCGGTTAAGCAGGCTCGCAAGGACCAGACCAAACGGTTTCTTGCTGAGGTTGATCAGGCTCTGAGCCAGGGCGATCAGCACCTGGCATATCAGACTCTTAAGCACCTCCGGCCGTGGAAACCGGCTTTGAAAGCTCAGCTTAAGGACGCGCACGGCTTCCTGCTCAGTCCTGCAAACGAACTGGATGAACTGGGGAAGTATGCAACTAAGGTCTTTGCGGCGCACCCACAGCTCCCGTCTGATTCGGGACTCCTGCCCCTATTGCCACAGACCAAGTTAGCAAAACATATTGCCTCGATCAAGCCTAGCAAGGCAGTTCCGAAAGGAGCGGCACCGGCCGCAGCCTGGAAGCTCTGTGCTCAGCCGATCTCTGCGGCGCTTTCACAATACTGTTCAAGCCTGACGCAGGACCAGTCACTGGACGACGATCTGACTCGCGCAGATCTCTGCTTAATCCCAAAACCGGGCAAGCCGGCTGACAAGCCTTCACAACTCAGGCCGCTGGGCATTCTTCGCCCGGATGCTAAAGGACTGGCGGGCACGGCCAAGGAGCTCCTGGAGCCTTTCACGCTGCCATACATGAAGCCTCTACCCCAGTTTGCATACCTCCCTGGGAGAGGTCTTTCGGATGCACAGAGCAGAGTGGTTCAGCATTTAAGGGAAGCAAGGCAGCTCTGTCGCAATGCGAATCTCACCCGAGCGGATCAGCAGCGGGGACAATGTCCTGTAGGTCTCGTCGGCGGCATCACTTTCGCACTAGACCTGTCACAGGCATTCGACACTGTGTCCCGAAGTGAGATCTTGTCCCTGCTAGATGAGCTGGGCGCGGATCCCCCGCTTAAGAAACTCATACACGGCCTTCATCATCGATCTAAATACAGACTTCATTCTCAGGGGGCCTACAAGGACGTGGAAACTACCACTGGCATCAAACAAGGCTGCAAGTTGGCCCCCACGCTGTTTTCCGTGCTCACAGGCCGCCTCCTTCATAGACTGATAGACGCATTTGGCTGGGACAATGTCCGCAGATACTTTACAGGTTACGCGGACGACTTCACCATGCACCGCACCATCCGCAGCCAAGCAGACGTGGACGCTGCTCACAAGATGATCCTACAGCTTCTGTCGGAGGTGACGAAACTGGGATTACGCGTCAACCCGGCCAAATGTGCCATGCTAGTCAAGCTTAACGGCAGAGAGGCGGAAGCCGTGCTTCAGAAGCACACCTGCTGGCTGCCCGACTCGACGGGCACACTACAGCGGCATTGGCGACTGGGCAAGCACAGATCCTTCCCTGCATACAAACTTGAGGCGCAAATCAAGTACCTGGGCATCCAAATTTCCTATGGGAACTTTGAAATGCAGACGCTGCGATTCCGCATAGCGGAGGCTGCCAAAAAGCTCCAGCAGGTCAAGCGATTCGTCTACAATCGCCGCACCGCGGGGCCAATGGCCAGGCTAAAGGTCTGGTTCACCACCGTTTGGGCCACCTTGGTCACGGGACTCCCCGAAGTCGGCCTCACGGAGGAGACGGCCAGGCATCTTAGAGGCTGGTATGCACACAAGATACGCTCGGTCCTCAATCAGCCTGCACACGTCGGCCACACACCTACAGCTGACCTGTACCGACTATATTCAATCCAAGACCCGGTAGCCAAAATCCAAACAAGGATGGCTTCTAGACTCAAGCGGTTGTGCAAGAGAACAGCCCCCTCCGAAGCCACCACTACAGCCCTGCCTGCACACACTCCCAGTGAACCCTCAGCGACGCGGGGCCCATGGGCCAGGCTGAGTCCACCAGCGACGGGCCTAGCAACACACCAGCAGCCGTCTGAACCACATACATACGGTGACGTCACGCAACTGAGCCACGTCGTACAGGACCTACAGGACATGCTGAGAGAGGTGGAAAACCTCCCGGCGAGCACCGAGGCCTCACAGCAGCGGCTACGTAGTAGTAGTAGCAGTAGTAGTAGTAGTAGTTGTAGTAGTAGTAGTAGTCGTAGTAGTAGTCGTCGTCGTCGTAGTAGTAGTCGTCGTCGTCGTCGTCGCCGGCGTCGTCGTCGTCGTCGTAGTAGTAGTAGTAGTAGTAGTAGTAGTAGTAGTAGTGGTAGTAGTAGTCGTCGTCGTCGTAGTAGTAGTCGTCGTAGTAGTAGTGGTGGTAGTAGTAGTAGTAGTAGCAGTAGTAGTAGTAGTAGTCGGAGTAGTAGTAGTAGTAGTAGTAGTCGTAGTAGTGGTGGTGGTGGTGGTAGTAGTAGTAGTAGTGGTGGTAGTAGTAGTAGTAGTAGTCGTTGTTGTTGTAGCAGTAGTAGCAGTAGTAGTAGTAGTAGTAGTCATGGTAGTGGTAGCGTTGGTTGTAGTGCTTGCGTCAGTTGTGCTAGCAACAGCAGCAGTAGAGGTAATAGTAGTAGCAGCAGCAGTAGTAGTAGCAGTAGTTGTGCCAGTTGGCTAGCTAGCAAGCAAGCAAGCAAGCAAGCAGGTGGCCAGGTAAGCCAATAAGCACGTATGCAAGGTAAACACACAGGACGTAAGCCTGCCAATAAAAGCAAATAGTAGGCAACAAGAAGCAGTAAACAAGGAACAAAGAACAGAAACCTTCCTAGCAGAAAATACAAGGAGCAAGAAGGAAAGACATCAGAACACACAGAAAACAAACATAAGCTAACCGCAAGCCAGACGCAAGAGGTGGGGGCACGGGGCTGCGGTCCGGGTCGGGTGCGGTGGGGTGTTGGTGGGGGGGGGGGGTGGAAAGCATGGACAAACACAAAGCTAACCAAGTGATGCACTAACAGAAGAACAGCAAGCAAACACAAACAACACTATGACGAAGACACCAGCAACAACACAAACGAAAGTGCAAGCACATCAACGAGCAAACGGACAGAATCGAACAGATAGACTGACGGACGGACAGACACACGAACAGCCACACAAACAAACAAGCGAACACACGAACAAGGTAAAACAAAAAACCTAGCAAAAAAGCAAGCGAGCAAGCAAACAAGCAAAACAAAACAACGAACAAACAAACACACACACACACACACACAACCACTCACACACACCAACACACAAACAAACAAACAAACTATAGTAACTAAGAAAACAACAAAACCAGCAAACTACCAAACAACCAACACCAACGAACAAACACAGAAACAAACACAAAGACGGACAGACAGACAGACAGACAGACAGACAGGCTGGCAGGCAGACAGACAAACAAGCAAACAAACAAGCAAACGAACAAGCAAACACACAACCAAACCAAGTACACAAACTAACACACACACACACACACATGCGCGCACGCGCAAACAAACAAACAAAGACACACGCAAACAACCAAACCCTTACAATGCACACAAAACAAACAAATAACCAACCAAACAAACGAACACACAAAAAAAAAAAGATACACACACACACACAACCACACAACACACAAGCAAAAAATCCCACAAACAAACAAGCAACCACACAAACAAACCACCAAACAAACAAACACACGACCAAACAAACAAACAAACAAACAAACACACACAAACACACACAAACAAGCAAACAAACAAACACACAAACACACAAACAAACAAACAAACAAACAAACAAACAAACAAGCAAACAAACACACAAACAAACAAACAAACAAACAAACAAACACACAAGCACACAAACAAGCAAGCAAATAAACAAACCAACAAACCAACAAACAAACAAAAACAAACAAACAAACGCACACAAACAAACAATAACAAACAAACAAACCCAACAAGAAATACAAACAGAACAAGCAACACAAACACACACACAAACGACACAAACGAAATACACAAACCAAACAGTAACAAACAATTCAAGACGTAAACTGAGAAAGAACGAAATACATAAATAAAGTACGAACGAAACAAAGAAATAAATACAACACTAAATAAAAAAAGAAAGAACTAAAGCAAGACACAACGATGTAACCAAACAAGCAAACAACCAAAATGAACCATAGCAAAACAAACATACACAACAAAGCACACAAAGAGACGATAACCGACGAACAAACGAACGAATGAACGAATGAGCGAACAAACCAACCAAAAGAAACCCACGCAGCTCCAGTCCACCAGGCCCGCATGATGTCTCAGGATCTGGCCACGGCCTTTTGCACAATGGACCTCGTCGGAAGGATGAGGGTTGCAAGGAACAGCAGGCGAAATGCCAGGTACCAGGCCCTTTGGGTCCATTGGCCTCGGGGTCGGCACGTCCTGCACTCAATCATGCAGGACAGAGACATGATCGTAACCCGGCGCAGGGCGAAGTGCCCAAAGTCCGCATCTCTGAACCCGTCTGAACACCCTCCCGGCCGCTGCTGACTGGCGGGTGACTCGTTACTTAAGGCAAAGTTTCAGTGGGATCACTAAGGTAAGGTCGTTCCATGTCCGAGTCACCAACCAGCCCCGCTGACCTTTGGTCCTCGCACCTACGGCGGTCAGAAGCCAATGGAGCCTCGAGCGGGCCCGCGAGAAACACTGCCACAACTGCCACTTCTGTACTGCACGCACTTCCAATAACTAGATACTACAAGAGACGATTTACCGCTAAGTGCTACCAACCACGACGACGACTGCCACACTGCTTCGGCCACGGTGGCTGCACTACTACTGCTACTACTGCTGTTTCATGTGTATTGTCATTGTGTAAACCGGAAATTCTTCATGGCACTTAATCAGAATGGCGACCTGTAACCCCCAATATCGAATGTACAGGGACCGTACCAAACAGGCAGGTCTTGGTAGTTCAAGCTACACCCGCGGGGTCACCCCCGACAGCCTCGTGGGCCCAACTCCGCCTGTGAGGCTTCGGTTTTCGGGACAGCGAGGGCCCCACCGTCCCAGTGGACGCCTGCGCGGCGCCCGGTTGCCTCGGAGGGTCTTCAGAGCTGACTAATTTGAGCTGCCAAAACCTCACTTCTTTTAAGTAGGGCCCCTGTACACATTCTACGTGATGGTCTGTAATACGAACCTGAAGCGAAAGTAGGTTAATCATGGTAGTGCGTGGTCAAGGCCCTAAACTTCAAAGCGTAAACCCTAACACAGGAGCCCCAGCACACACCACGTGCGACGATGCCTTAACCGACTGAGCCATCAAGGTTGGAGAAGTCTTTTTTAGAGTCTGGGAGTTTTGGTCGAAATCCTAACAGATGTAGGGCGCTGTCGGCGCCTCCATACCCAGCCTTTACCTTAACCCAGGGTTCGGGTTTTGTCAAACACGGCTCCCCGGAAGTATACACCTTCGAACTGCAAATACACTCCGCCAGGTCATAAGCATCATCCTCAGGCCCTGCGCGACACAACCGAACAGCGAAAACCTCAGTAAACCCTAAACCGAGGTTAAGTGGAGCCGGCCCGAAGTTCCACCTGGGTTCTTTTCGGTGTAGGGTTTGGTTCTGGCGCGTTGGGGTTCGAGCCTGAAAAATTAGAATAGGGCTCTGAAAATAGGGCTCTCAAATGCGTTATTGAATTATACTCTAATTGAGTGAGAGGCCCCAGCTACATCACGGGTTGGAGCGTCGAGTTCAGGGTTCGGGGCTCCCGTCGTCAAGGGTTTGCGCAACGCTTTTGGGCGAGCTTTGCTGCGGCTTCAGGGTTTAGAATTTCGGAGCTGGGGTTAGTCAGAGGCTCCGTGGCCATGTGGAGAACGGGGTTCACTTCAGGGTCGAGGGTTTGGGGCTATAGACAGATGATTCCACTACACTCTACACCTGCAGGGATCCCGCAAAGGAAAAGGATACGAATTCTGGTAGTTTAGCGACGAAGAAACTGACCTGGAACCATTCCCTGCGCCGTTATATTCCCCGTACCCCCATGGCCCAATGGCCCTAAGACCGCGAACCTTAGCAGACCCTTTTAGAAACGTATACAAAACCACCTAAACACACATGAACTCCTACTGCGCCCTTAACTAAAAGACAGCAAGCTAGAGCCACCCATCAAACCAACAATGATAATCACCATACGATCAATGATAACGCCCAACATCCAAAACTAGTATACATCACTGAGTCACCACCATCATCAGACTGACACGAACAAGAAAAACAAGAACAAGCATCATACCACTAATCATATACACCAAAGAAGCATAGTCATAGCAATAATGCGAGGCGCACTAGAACATAACAGAAATAGTACCAGGGATCGATGAACGGAAAATCTGAGCCCGGCCACGGGTCTCCAAAGCTTCCAGCCGTGGTCGTCTGAGCAGAAGGCTGGGTAGGCTTTAGGCTGGAGGGGTTCGGGGCTCAGGTTTTAGAATAGGGTGTAGAGGCGTGGAGTCTAGGGCTCAGGGTTTAGAGTTTAAGCTGTCGGGTTTGCGCTCTCGCAACTCGGACAAGCCGGGTTTAGGATGTAGGATTTACGGTTTACGATTTGGCATCGTCCAATCGGGGCTTTAAGCGGGTTGCTTTACGGTTTTTTCCAAGGGATTCCAATAGGTGCTATAGGGTTCCGCAAGGGTTTTAAGGTTTCAGGCTTCAGACTTAAGATGAGGACTACTTGAGGAATACGAAAAGGGCTGATATGTGGGCTACATGCCATGCACGCTTCTGGAAATCCCCACGTGTAGGTATGACGGTGATGCTACTGCTTGGCAACCTATCAGGACCAAGCCCAGCCAACTTGGAAATGGCGACGGCTTTGCTTGACAGATTTCCATGTCATATCGTTGAATATTGCCAGTGCTACTGTCTTGTTGTTACATTTATTTGTAGGTCTTCTGTTGGTTTTCACGTCAATGTGCTCTGTTGAATCTTGACGAGTCTTGACCTTACGTTCGTTATAGTAAGACTTTGAAGTAAGGCTGAAGCCCTAGAAGACCTCAATGCCGATGCAGAGTTCCACGCTCTTAGGGTCTAGAGGACAGGGTTCAGGGTGTAGGCACTTCTCCGGCATGGATGGCAGCTCAGCGTCCTCCACTGCGTCCGGGCTCTCATCAGAGGCTGCCTGTGATTTCACACAAACGGCGGACTACATGAATAAATACTTGCATGCCAACGGTCCGGATCACCGCGCGTCACGACCAATCACCAGACGTCAACCCAAGAAGCGACCCCCCCCCATCAGTTTGCATCTGGACCAGCCGGCTCATGAAAACCTCGGTTCCACGCTGAGCCAGCCCTGAAACTCAGCGAAAATCCAGCCGCTGGCTTAAGTAAACCTCGCCTCCGATACTGAGCCCGACAGTAAAATTCAACATAAGCCAAGCCGGCTCATGAAGCTTTCGTTTCCACTGCTAGAACCCAGTTCAACGACAAAGCTAAACCCAAGTATGTGTGTTGTGGCCCGATGACTTATGTATGCTTGCGGGAGCGATAATCTAAATCTTTCGCAGGCCTCAGTCTCGCGAGTCACGCGAGCGTCGGCCTGACGAAGCATGGCAGCGGAAGCCACTCTAGCATTACAGACAGCCTGCAACGGAGACTCGTTTGTGGACTTACAGGGCATCAAAGCATAGCCATCTGACAGGGAACAGAGCATGCATGCCTGCGGGAAGAGCGGGCGCTTCGTCCCACCCTGGCATTCTCTTGCGCATGGCTGCATTTTGCACTGTCTCTGCAAGCGATGCCTCAAAGACTCGGATGAGGTCCTTGACGGACCTGGCAAAAGGAATCTGTGGTCTAAAGGCCCCAAACAGGAAGAGACAGTGGGGATGTGTGGGGCTGATCTCCTGGCATTGGCATCCAAAGGGCAAGTGCGCAAATGTAGCGGGCTAGACTTCCCAGCACCAAGCGAGCTTTCTCAGCAGCGGATGGCCACGCCAATTCGACACTTAACCGAATGTTGGCAAGCTACGGCCTGGTCCCGTAGCCTGTGGGTGAATACGAAGCCTTTCTCTTTGGCCAGGAAGGTGAGGTATACAAGAACTGCTTGTATCAGCAGGTCCCGCAAGGTAAGTAGAGTCAGAACTCGACCGCGCGCGGATGACTGCTGCTAGTAAACAACACGACGGGAAAAGCTGATGCAAGCGAAACATTGCAGATCGCGTCTCTCGCAGGCTCGGGTGGACAAATACATTTCGCCCCGGAGATAACTTCGTCAAACCTTTCGCATGTCTCCATGTAGCACTGCATGGTGCGTGCCCTGGTGGTCCACAGATCATTGCTTTTTCAAACCATGCCCCATATGAGAATGCAGAGGCGACGCTTGCAAGCGTGTGCGAGTCCCCTGTGTCACTGAAACGCTTGAACTTGACCCATCTCTTTTCCGCACGCTTGCAGGCAAGCTCATGTCCTTCAGACGAGGAGATGGACATTATGATATATAACTCGGTGGGCAAGCCGTCAACTGTGGCATGCTCGATGTCTTCGGCGCAACACAATCCCTTCTGAAGCAAAAGAATCTCTGTGTGTATTGATGTAAGCATGCCATGGATGTATGCACGTGTATGTATGCATGCATGCACTTGTTGTGTAGCCACGGGCGAAACATCTGGCAGCCAACCTCAATGAGCTTCTTCTTCCGTTCGCAGGCTCTGCAACTTCATGGCCTGGCGCTGACCATTGCACTGCAACGTCAATTGCCCTCGCCTCCTTCATGTGCGCGTGTGTGGGTGTGTGTGCTGTGTGTACTTATCGCTGCTTCACGCGACAGGCAACTCATCCGGTCCTGACGCAAAGGCCATGAGCTCGGTGGCGGGTCAGTCTGAAGAAGCTGCGAGACTGTCTAGTACACTTTACATCATGTTGATGTCATGGGACACTTCGGATGGATTTTGCAAAGGGCTTGGCGGCTAGGATCTCACCTGCGATTCAGGCCAGGATTTGGCACTGACAATGCTCCGAGGACTCTGCAGCGAGCCGCTTCTCCACGGGTCCAGCGAGGTGTTCGTCCCTTGCCGCGTGAAGCGGCTTCTTTTTAGCCATGTCTGCATCTTAACTCTGAGAACCCTGGGTCGTGGTTGTAGTATCCTGGGTGGTCATAGGCTGTCGCCGTCTTGACAACCAGGCGACAGTAAACGGAAAGACCGACACTTCGAGATTTGGGGCCCTTTTGCCCTTAAACAGCGGGTCTCTTGGCTTCGAGCTGAGCATCGATGCGAGATAAAACCTTTGTGAACTTCCCTGCATTCTGGCACGACCCGGCGCCTCGAGCTTTCCCAGCAGCACTTTTCTGCTTCGGCCTCGCTAAAACGGAGATGAATCGAGACACCACTACATGCATTGAGCACCGGGTGCCTGGCGGCAGCTTCGACAGGCCCACACATCTGGGAAGGAGCAACGCAGAAATCTCTCTCGTCTCTATAGCTTAGAACATCTGAACCGGATCCGCCCCAGCCTGCCAGCAGCTGCTATCTTCCTCCTTCAGCCAGCGCAGATGGTTCCTGGCCTAACAGTTTCATATTTTGTAGAGTCGGTCAGTGCTACATTACTGTACTGATCAAACAACACACCGCTGGTAGACGAAGGCCACCTATACACCCAGCAACTTCGCAGAAAAGGCATGCAGTCTGCTGTCGGTGTGATGTTGCTACGGTCCAGGAAATGCCGAGGACGCCACCAGGAATCGCTCAGCAGGTCCGTGTCCCTGCTGTTAGTGACCGGAGCTTGCAGGCAATTCACCGACTGTCTCCGGGTTGTACGAAAGCTCTTTTCACCAGCATGCTCTGAGACGATCCTCTGACATGTCATGGGTGCATGCACTGATTCTGGAACTGCATAAGCCGCAGCAGTCAAGAACCAGGGTCCGTCGCTTCATGTCAGGCCAGTGTACAAGGCGGCCTTCGCATGTCTGCCCCATCCACGGAGCACCTGTCCAGGGATAACTCATAGTGACACCCAGGATTTGTATGTTTATGCATGCGGCGTTAGGGGTGACCGTTGCATGTTTTCAGGCTTCCGGGGGTGGGTGGGGGGGGGCTTAATGACGGACCTGTTTTACTCTTAGCAGTTCTACTACTGCTGATGCCTGCTGCCCTTTAGTGCTTTATGTTCAGACTAGCACTCCTACTGCTGATGCCTCTGTTGCCCTAGGAGCTTTAGCACACAAAGCACGCAAAGCGCGGTAAACAAGTCTCCTAGAGTTGCGTGAAGCCCTGAAGCTCGTAACAACAACCACAGACTTCTGTGAAGCCTTCAAGCGCAAAACAACAAGAAGAGGATCAGCAACAACAACAACCACAGACTTCTGTGAAGCCTTCAAGCTCAAAACAACAAGAAGAAGAGCAGCAGCAGCAGCAACAACAACAACAACAAGAAGAAGAAGAACAAACGACCACCACCACCAGCACCACTACCACAACCACCAGCACCAGCACCACCAGCACCACTACCACAACCACCAGCACCACCACCACAACCGCCACCACCACCACCACCACCACAACAACAACAGGACAAAACACAAAAAAACAGCCTGATAAAGTTTTCACTTCAAGGTGCTCGAACAGTGTGTTGCGAAAATGCCTCGCCAGCCAGTGTTTTCTACACATTGGTCTTCAAAGTCGTGGAAAAAACGACACTTTTGACTAGTGTGCCGGAAAAAAACAACATTTCCCTAAACACGGTGCAAACCCTCAACGCGCTGTCGCCGCGCGGTCGCGGTTGACGCCGCAACCATGTTTATGAGTCTGCCTCCGAGTATCCCGAAGCGGCTCCAGGCCATGTCCAAGCTGGCATACAGTAGGCGTCCTGAATTGGCGTTTGCAAGACTTTTCCGGCGAAATGTCCGCTCAAGCAATATTTCGTTTCTTCACGTTGACTTGGCCGGCCACGGTGCCATGATTTTCTGCTCACGATTCGAAGCTTGAGTCCCGGTCCCAGCATGTCCCAGCAAAGCTCCCAGAACCGCCACGTCGGCCTGACATCGTCTGGCAGCCTAAGAAGACCCTTGGACAAGCAGGGTGCCTTGAGCAGGCGGGGCGAGGGTGCTCAAGCGAGATCTGCTCCTGAAGGGCCAGCTTGAAGCAACACTCGATCCTGTAGGTTGGCAAAACCCCAAATACAGGAGCTCAGGTGTCGGATTTGGCGAAACACACGCCTACAATACCCTAGCCCATGCTGGACATGCTGACCGTCCGGGGGGATGTTGAAGGCGTTGGAGCCTTAGGGCGAGCATCGAAGCCTCTGGGATCAGGCTGAGAGAAATCTAGCTTCCGGTCCTGAAAATTGAGTGGCTTCACTAGAAGATACACGGAGATGGCACCAGGATCCAACTCTAAAAATCCATCAATTCTCCTTCTAGCTGAAACTATCTCAGGCCTCATGGAACGGGCAAAACGGCTTATGTCAGACAGCGGCTCACTTCCAGACTTGGATGGGAGGTACGATTGAAGTTCGCTAACTCTGACAAGACATGACAATACTCCGAACTAGGGGAGAGAAATTGCTACCTGATTTTCGACTCCTTATCGTATAGATCCCATCATTCAGCGCACTGTTCGGGGCCTGTCTTGTCGGAAACTCCCAAAACACTCCTCTACTATCTCACAAGCGGAGCTCAAGGCCGGACCTCTCGATAGGGTGCTTGGGAAACTGGAAGATCGTATTTAAGCGTTGGGCCGTGGCTTGGAAATCGGGCGTGCGCTCTGGCGTCGGACACTCCAAGCAGAGGGTTCCGGGCTTAAAAGCTTAAACATGGACTGGACCAGTGACACAGCTCAGCTCGGCGCTGCAGCAAGGCGGAAGGCATCGAAGAAGCTCCTATACTACACGAAGCAAGAGGTTCAATGTCTGGAAATTTGCAAGAAGAAGCTACTGGTCAAAAGCCTCGGGCATTCAGCCAAAACGTGCTACTCCTCAACCTGCACATGTCAACTTTTGGAACTATTTGAATTATTCATGTGCATCTGTGCATCTGGCTTGGCGAAGGCCCGCGCCTTGCTTAAAGAGGCACAACATGACTGCTGACAGCAGGGCATCAGCAGTCCTCCCTCGTCTCCGCATACTCCCCAAAGTGTACTCTGGCCTTACATTTCGTCGCTCACTCTCGCACGCAGCAGGCAAGGCCCCACATAGTGTCGACTGGCCTTACATGTAGTTTCAGTTTGTGCGAAGCTTAGGAATTGAGTGCCGCAGTTCAGACAGAGCCACTCCACCAGAGCACCCACCCCCTCGAGCACTCCAAGCCTCAACGCTGGAAGCATCAAGCACACTCGCGAGATCATGAAGCCAGAAGTCGAAAAAATTGAACCTCACGCCCAGGCCTCATCTGCTTCCGAAATCCCCTTGCAAAGCACTTTTTTCGATCGTCCGGTCCGGGAAGTCGCGAAGGGCATCTAGCTCATAGGCCATACGTTTAAGACGTCTTGTTGCCAACAGACAAAGTGTACACCGAAGGTAACAGCAGGAGCTCAAATCAAGCAAAAGATGGACGACTCAACACAAATGGACAAGATGCCAGTAAATGGCTGAACAAGTATGTAACACATTATGTAAAGACATGTTGTCAATGTACCTGATGTATATGGAATGTATCCCTGAACCAACAATTATTTAAACAAGTGTGTAAGTAAGTGAGTACACACACACATATGTTTTTACATATGTATAGTAGAAATATACATACACCGGTAAGACAGATAGCAGCACGTCACATGCCGGACTCGATCTCCGCGGCGATGCGCTCGACTTCCTCCTTGGACGGAGGTCAATTGCTCGGTGATAGGTCAATTCCTCTAGGATGATCCCTCAAAGCCGCAGCACTCCAACGACGAACCGAGGTGCCATCTTGTGGGACGGCAGCGACGGCAACTCCCTGATCCGAGTAACATGACAAAGAGCTGGGAGCTCGGATTACGGGACCGTACGGGATATAGACCCTCTCAATAAGGTCCCGTTTGCGAAAGCTAGGAGTGGGGTCAAGAAGGGTCCCCTTCAAGTAGCATCTTCCAGGCCCTAACTCAGCATATTCAATCTGGAGGCAGGAGCCCCCTAATCCCTCGTATCAAACGCCATGGATGCACACTAAAGGCCCCAAGGACCCGGTGAAGAATTCAGGCTGTATTACGGCTGTATGGGCTGCTGCGCAGTCTTCAGAGCAGAAACCTTCTAGAACCCTCATAGAACCCCCTTACAAAAAGAAAGACGACCATGGAGAAGTCTGGGCCGCAAGCGTCGTGTAGACTTCCACCCACCATGTGTCCGAGTTGTCCAGGACATCCTGCCGACAGGCTACGGAAGGTCTTTTGCAGCGGGCTTGTTACGGCTCGATCTCTAATTATCCTTCAACCTTACAAAACGTATGCTCGCAAATGCCGGTTCACGGCACCTGTCTCATAGGATCCCGCAAGAACCACGCGTCACCCCACAGCACTTCAAAAGATGCCTGCGAACAGCCGTCAACAGTTGCGCGCACGCCAGCAACATGGCCTGAAACTTCTCGTCGTCGGAATTGCTGGGTGAGCCCTTGGAAGCTCCAGCTTCGTTGCCACTGTCTTGAGTCTTGGGCAAACGAACAACTCAATACTCCAGTAACTCAAACAAAGCCAGGACAAAACTCTCGCGTTCTGATCAAACTATCAGAGCCTGTTCGAAACGTCGGCATTGGAGATCTAAGACCAACTGATCGACTTGAAGGCAAATGGGCGGGCCCCGCCAGACTACTGGCCTACTATTCGCAAGGCCTGACTTGTCAGCCCGTTGTGGGCTAGGGTTTTGGGCCTTTGGGGTTTAGGAGTTTAGGATCTTGGCGTTTCGGCGCTCACACTCGGACAATCCAGGCGAAGCATGTAGGGTCGGAGAGCCAAGATTAGGGTTTCTCCGATTCTTGTCGTCTCCCTCCTTGCTCAGGACGATGCCCGTATTTTTCAAAGTTAGACGTGCAGGCGGCCACTCACCAGAGAAACATGGGGCAATTCGTCACGACAAGACATGCCCAAAGACCCTCGAGAATTGTCCCGGCCCGTGATACTCGCGCACTCTACCGCTTCAGATTCGGGTTAGGGCTAGTCAGGGCTCAGGGGCCTGGGATAGCCGGGGAGTCGATGTGATGATATGATAGGGCTTGCCCTCTTCTCGTACATCGCAACCCACCAAGGTTTGAGGCAAGTGTCTGGCTCCACCACAGCCTGCAGCCTCGGGAATGGGCATCACTTCAAGAGACTCTTCGCAGAGCGCTTCCGTATGTTATGTGCTCTGGCGGACTCGCGCACGGTTTGACGATCCTTAGAATTGTCATCCACGCTTCTGCCGGAAACCTGGCTCACATGCAGGGCACAACATGGCCCAATGCTTCAGGAGCCTTCTTGATGGCGAGGCGTAACTGCCCTGTACCCCTTAAACTCTACGGATCCGGGGTTGGTGTCCTGGGGACCAGGCGGGGCAAGAATAGGCATCGCTCGCCAGTTCTTGAACTACGCCGGTAGCTTCACACGGCGGTGCACCTCAGCAATGTCGGGCCCAGTATAGTCTGGTGAACTCTGCCCTTAAACAGGATCGGGGGACTGTTTGGCGGTCCTCCAGAATATGAGCTTCTTGGCGGATTTGTTCAGTTGTGTCGGATCATGGCCAGTTTAGATTGAGTTTTCTTTGTGTTTTGGATGGGATTCTCAGGCATTTGGATGGTCTTTCTAGGGTCTGGTCTCGAACCTTAAACCCCTAAATGATGCACACCGTGTATAGTAACATAAATATACACTTAGGGAACCCCCCCACCCATCCTAGATCCCCCCGGCCGCTGCTGGCAGGCGGGTGACTCAAAAACTTTCCTTAATATGAGATTTAAATTTAGAGAGCGGCCTGCCATGGGGCCTGGGTTTTTTGAATACTGTATTTCTTGGTCACATATAGAATTTTGCTACGCGCGCATGCATTTACGCATGCTACTGTTGACAAAGGTGTAATATTATGAAGCATGCATGTGGATATATATATATATATATATATATACGTGAATGTGCCGGCATGTTTATTCTTACAGATACACATGCAAGCAAGCATAAACTCAAAAGCCCGTATATGTGATTTATATATATATATATATATTTGCAAGAACCGTAGAATGCTCTACCACACAATCCACTAAGCCGCTTCCAAGCGAAATGAAAAATCATTTTAGTAGTTGCCTCATGTATCATTCCAGCTTATGTTAACACTTTAACCTACCACGTTAACACCCGGTAATCTAAGGTGCAGAGCCGCCTTGCCGTGTTCTGATTCCCTGATGTCCTGACTCGGTGGTGAAGGTCTGTGTGTTTGCGAGAGTACTACGCAGTTGAGTCTGTATTGTAATTTTTCAGTATGTCAGTACGACTTGCTTATGTGGCGTCTCAGCCCAATCCGCAACCCCAATAACTATCGCAAAACTGTATATACTTCTGCCAGTAGGGGAACAAATATATTATACACATCTGGTTTTATGGCGCTGTAACTAACGATGCACACAGAAACCCGGGCATGCCTTCGCTTACTAATACAGGGATACATACACTCACAAGCCTATGCATGCACTGCTTCTGTGTTTGCACTACCATGGTACGCTCTACTGCCACAATACGAAGTGCACGGCAGATATGCCGGCGCTCGTAAGCGAAGTGAAAGGAAATATGAAACATGAGCAAGTATACCCGGTACTCTCGGGTGCAGAGCCGACTTTCCGTGTTCTGATTCCCCTAGGTCTTGACTCGTTGAAGGCTGTGGCGTGTGAGTACTCAGTTCAATCTTTATTGCAATATCTCAGTACAGCCGCATTTCTCAATGACTTGCTGCAATGGGCCCCACAACAACGCACAGCTAATGTGACCGTGGCAAGACGGTATTTCTGCAAATCGGCGAAAACATATACACTATACACACGTGCTTTGTCTATTGTGCGGTGCCATAACATATCCTGTCATAGATTGTATCGGGTTTTATAATGTCTGTAAGTTGCCAGGTTAAGAGGTCGGTGACATCATCCATGCTGAGACCAGTATGTATATGAATGTACAGATGGATGGGTAGACAAACAGACAGATGGATAGATACATGGATAGGCAGATAGATATATGGAAGATGGTCAGATAATTTATCTACACGCATGTCTGCAATATTTGTGCGTATAAAAAGGTAACCTTCATGTGTAAAACGGACTTTCTAGAGCACCTGGCATCTATTCTATGACATGGTGCGGCAGTATATGACATAGTATACAAACCCGACACGTGTTCAAAAGATATGGTCGAGGCCCATCTGGATGCCTTCCATCCTCGCGATTCCCCTTGACATATCCCGATGGTTTACATGGTGCTTGGACCGTTGAATTGTTCGCACACACAGCGTTTCTATAAGATGCTCACTTCTTCTAAACAAGTCTGTGTTCATAAACAAGGAAGGGCGTTCATACGCACCCCCCCACAAATCATGAATTGCATGCTCAACAGACACCGGGAATACAAACAAATTCACGTGGTGTGGTACGCTAGATAAGCTTGGCATGTTCTTCCATCAAACATGCAACAGGTCAGGGTATCAAATCAAATTTACGGTAATGTTTGTGCAATTGGTGCGCGTTCTCGTGTTCTCCGTCTTGGTTGGTGTCTGGCGCACGCGTGGGTGGGGTTAGAATAGCTATTCATACGGCCCACGAGTGCCTATAAACAACAGGATATTGCTTATAAGCAGTGCTAATAAGCAGAAGGCCTGTTTGTAGGCAACCGGACTGCTTGTAAGCAGACAGCCTGCTTATAAGCAGCCGGATTGCTTATAAGCAGACAGCCTGCTTATAAGCAGCCGGACTGCTTATAAGCATAACATAAGATAGATTAGACAGTAGTCTTGTTTACGTAGACCCTACACGCAGAAGAACAGCCACAGCGGAAGGTTGTCCGGGCACATCAGCCGTGGCGGAAACCAAAAAAAACAAAAAAAACAAAGAAACCAAAAAAACCAAAAAAATCAAAAAAAACCAAAGATTTCCGCACTAGTCTGAAGGATTCCGACTAGTGCGGAAATCTTTGGTTTTTTTGGTTTTTTTGGTTTTTTTGGTTGTTTTGGTTTTTTTGGTTTCTTTGGTTTTTTTGGTTTTTTGGGTTTTTTTGGTTTTGCTGAAGGTTTAGGGTGTGGGTGTAAGGCTTGTGCTAGTGTAACTACGGCTTGCAGGACTTCCAGGGGTCCAGAGGGCCTTCCGAAGCATGCAAAGCAACCCTGAACGACAAGTACCGAGCAAGTAGTGCAAAAAGTGCAAAACACTGGATGTGCAAAAACCCAGGCCCCATGGCAGTCCCTTCTGTAAATTTAAGACCCAGTTCACTACTAATACCCACTATGCTATTCAAGCTCCTGAGTCACCAGCACAACCCCGCTGACCTAAACTCCTCCACCCTTCCTACCACTTCGCGGCCACCGGCATCACCTCAGACGCCGTGACAGACATGCTGATCACGCCAACCGCAGTGTGGGGACAAATTCTGACCGCGCGACCGAGCACCCCACGTTCCACTCCGGAGCAGCGCGCATCCGGATCGAACACAGCTTCGTCGGCGTCCTTACCGCTTTCCGGCAAATGCCGAATTGCAATCTTCTGGTTGCCTAAACATTCAAATTCTTTGTGTGCCTGCTCAATACGAAGTATGTGCGGCCTGGTTCTCAGCTGATTGATTCATGGGTAGACTTGTAATCCCAACATATCCCAACCTAACCTTCTGGTAACCGGCAAGCATGCCATACCTCCTTCTACCTGAAGGAATGACTTGTTATCAGCCACGGAAAACTACGTCGTCAAAACAACTCAAGACCAACGAGAAGACAGGATTCGTTGATCAAGATAAGGATGACCGACTGGGCCAGGGCCATGGCGAGTGGGAAGCAGGCTGGAAGACTTGGAGGCGGCAATGAGCTGCGAAACCATCAATGAGAAGCAGCAAGCTGGCACCGGAATGACTTTGTCACCTCTGTCTCGAAGTGATGCAAGCCTTGATGTCCGCACGTTCGGCGATTCAATGTAAAGCCCGATGACGCTAGGATTAACATTGCCGTCCAAAAAGCTTTGCGAGCAGACAAGTTTCCGGAAGTGCTGCACATGCATGTCCAGATGTCCGAATTGCCAGCCGCGCCTACAGGCTGAAACCAAGCCATAGCCATGGATTTTCACAGAATCAACACTATGGCCCGCAATTTCAGACTTCTGGCTTTTAAGTCTCTGCTGCAATAATGGTGTGAGATATTTCCGCACTTTCTTGTGCCAGTCGTGTCCCAGCAGAAAGCCCGCGAATGCTCGCAGGCACGATTCCGGTGCTGGCGATGTTTCCTAGCAACCATAGCCGTCGGGACAGCAGCGGAACCATGCCCTCCCCCTAGGGGGGTGGGGGGGGTGGGGGGTCGCGGAGAAATAGACGGCGCCGATTTCCAGGCATCCGGGTTTAGATGCGGGGGGGTTAACACCCTGACGACTCGGTTCCCGCATGTAAGTACTCCAGGATGTGTGGTCTCTGGTTTCTTCTCTCTCACTTGAAACGACCGGTAAGTCAGGAATTTCTGGAGTATCCCACTGCTGATCTGCTGCGCCCCCCCGCACGCCTGAAACACACCATAACATCCAAAATGAAGCATCAGTTGGGAATGTTGCCAAGGAGCCGAAGATGAGACTTTGCCAAGCCCCTCTTGCAGCGCCGAGAATGGGGGTTGGTCAAAACTTCTCTGTTGGAGCCGAGAATGACGGCTTGTGTAACCCACTTTTTGGAGCTAAGAGCAGTTCCTTTTTAGAGCCGAAGTCCCCAACCTTTCCCCACCCCCGTTCATGATGCAAGGTCGAAGGGTTTTCTGAGTTTTCTGGCGAGACCGAGCATGATGAGGATCAGGATTGTTGCCAACTAGGAGCGGGTGTCGGTGCCGGTGCCTTGCCAGACCCATCCCTCCAACGTGGGATGTTGAGCCGGTCTTGGTGTTTCATCTGGTTGGATTTGGCGGCTTTGCTGGGTTTCGCAGAGAAATACAGCTCCAAAGCAATAGGCTCGGGAGAGGGTTCTTATGTTTGCAAAACAAATTTGGCACACTGAGCTGCATACTGAGATCATCGGTGAGGAAAGCAGACAACTCCAGGTCGGAAATAGGCGGCTGGGATGGGGGTCTCTGGCGCCGTAGTCTAGCAAGACTCTTGGAAGCCTGGGTCCCCCCACCTACATCAGCTCTTTTCCAGCCGTTCGTGGGCAACCCACACACACACACACACCGGGGTCTGTCGCTGGGGTCTGTTTCGCTCACACTGAGCTGCATACGGGGCTCATCGGTAGGGGAAACAGACAGTTCCAGGTCGGAAATAGGCGGCTGGGATGGGGGTGTTTCTGGCGCGGTAGTCTAGCAAGGCTCTTGGAAGCCTGGGTCCCCCCCACCTACATCAGCTCTTTCCCTGCCGTTCGTGTGCAACCCCCACACACACACACACACACACACACGCCGGGGTCTGTCGCTGGCTCATCGGTACGAAAAACAAACAGTTCCAGGTCGGAAATAAGCGGTTAGGATGGGGGTCTCTCTGGCGCGGTAGTCTAGCAAGACTCTTGGAAGCTGGGTCCCCCCTACCTACATCAGCTCTTTTCCAGCCGTTCGTGGGCAACCCACATACACACACCGGGGTCTGTCGCTGGGGTCTGTTTCGCTCACACTGAGATGCATACTGGGCTCATCGGTAAGGGAAACAGACAGTTCCAGGTCGGAAATAGGCGGCTGGGATGGGGGTGTTTCTGGCGCGGTAGTCTAGCAAGGCTCTTGGAAGCCTGGGTCCCCCCCACCTACATCAGCTCTTTCCCTGCCGTTCGTGTGCAACCCCCACACACACACACACACCGGGGTCTGTCGCTGGGATCTGTTTCGCTTACGCTGAGCTGCATACGGGGCTCATCGGTACGAAAAACAAAAAGTTCCAGGTCGGAAATAAGCGGTTAGGATGGGGGTCTCTCTGGCGCGGTAGTCTAGAAAGACTCTTGGAAGCCTGGGTCCCCCCCCACCTACATCAGCTCTTTTCCAGCCGTTCGTGTGCAACCCACATACACACACCGGGGTCTGTCGCTGGGATCTGGTTCGCTCACACTGACCTGCATACTGACAGTTCCAGGTCGGAAATAGGCGGCTGGGATGGGGGTGTTTCTGGCGCAGTAGTCTAGCAAAGCTCTTGGAAGCCTGGGTCCCCCCCACCTACATCAGCTCTTTCCCTTCCGTTCGTGTGCCTCACATACACACACCGGGGTCTGTCCCTGGGATTTGTTTCGCTCACGCTGAACTGCATATTGGGCTCGTCGGTATGGAAACTAGACACTTGCAGGTCGGATATAAGCGGCTGGGATGGGGGTCTCTATGGCGCGGTAGTTTAACAAGGCTCTTGGAAGGTCAAGGCTCCCGGGCGCCAGGCCCACCCGTGCTGTTGTTGGCGGGCAGGGCGGCAAAACAACGAAGAGCTCCGACAGAATAGTGGGGAAGACTATGCTCTTAGTTATCTGTTTCTCTCTGTCTCTTTCTCTGCTTGCGTTTTCTCTCCCTTTCTCGGCCTTCCCTCTCCCTCTCCCCCTCCCTGCCATCTGCATGCAGACCCGGGCCTACGTTCGCTCTCTCTCTCTCTCTCTCTCTCTCTATCGCTCTCTCTTTGCTTTGCTAGGGGCTTGGAGCGGGAGTAGTCCTCCCTCTCTCTCTCTCTCTCTTTACCTCTCTTTCGCTCTCTCTCTGTCCCTCTCTTTCTGTCTCCGTGTCTCTGTGTCTTTGTGTCTCTGTCTCTCGGTCTCTCGGTCTCTCTTTCTCTCTTTGTCTCTCTGTCTCTTTCTCTCTGTGTCTCTTTCTCTCGCTTTGGAGCGACAGAGTGATAGCAAGAACACAGGCCGGGTTGGGTATGGCCATATAGCGGGCTTGAGGAGATGGCTAAAACAAAGTAGACTGATGCTAGAATCAGCCCTGGATGTGACGATTGGTGACCCCTTCCACTGCTCCTGTGCGTCCTTCAAAACGCATTGATTCCCGGCTATTTATTTGGAGGTACCCCACCCTAACATAAATAACCGCCCCGGCTATTCTAAATAGCCCCCGATTCAACTAACCCCCCCCCCATCCGGCTATTGCTAGGGGGTCCCCATCGGAACCACAGCGAGTAGCCAGAGTCGGTGGCCATAAGATGGCAGCTTCTGTCGGTTCTTGCCATTCCAGCGTGCGCGGAGACTTCTCCCCCCAAGTTCGGTCCTTCTGAACTGGGATTGGCAGACAAAAATCGCGGTTGCTACTTTGGCATGCAGCTCAAGAACTTCTGCCCAATAGAGACGCTTGTGCCCTCGAGCAGAAGCCATCCGCCGGTAGCCGATAGACCCCAGGCTGGCAGCTTCGCGCTAGGCTTGAGATTCACCCGCCTGCAAATATACATAGGGTCTTCCCTACCACAGCCTACCAGCATGCCAGCAGATTCTTTTCCCTACCTGCGCACAACTGACTCCTATGCGACAGGCAGCGCTGCAGCCGACCTAGCCAAAGTGTGGCTTCTCTCAAGAGGACCCGGCACCCCAACCTAATTTGGGAAGGTTGGTTTGGGAGGGTGTTTCCAACGCCTGCGCCTACCATCGCCCTTCCGACACGCAAACTCAACCGACTCCAAGATTGCACGACTGGAGGTGCCACAGCCTCCGAAGCAAACAGCAATGCTTCTCTCCAAAGGACCCGGCCCGGCAAGGATGAAACTCATCGGCAAGAAGCACCTGATCCCGGAGGTGTGGGCGGGAGGACCCCCGCCCAGAGGACTGTTGGGGAGGACGGTGTCCTCTTTAATCCGAGCTCTACGACTGTGCAACTGCGCGCTGACAGCCCCGCGCCTAAGATTGCGGCATGGCTGGGCGAACCTGAAATCCACCAACGGGGCTATTGTTCTGGGGGAGGCTTCAGCTTTCTCCCAGGTGGTTGAACAGCTATAACCCAGAATCCAGAACAAACAACTACGCGACAAAAACACTGCCACTTCTTGCACGAGCCGTCCTTGTAAGTTGCGCTCTCCATCCTTGATCAATTACGGTCTTTCGACCGTGCTTGCTATTTCAGCAAACGGGCTTGCTTCTGCATTCCCAACTATGCATGGCATGAATGCGCAGATACTGGCTATTGTCAATGTATCCGTTTTTCTCGGAACCAGTCTGTGGCTCTCCAATCGACAGAACAATTGTTCATGCAGTGCTTCACACATCACATTGCCCAAACAGTCTCACTGTCGCGCTACCTCAGGCAACCTAAAACCTGATAACGTCTCTCTCTCTCTCCTTCTCTCTCTCTCTCTCTCTCTCTCTCTCTCTCTCTCTCTCTCTCTCTCCCTCCCTCTCTCTCTCTCTCTCTCTCTCTCCCCCCCCCCTCTCTCTCTCTCTCTCTCTCTCTCTCTCTCTCTCTCTCTCTCTCTCTCTCTCTCTCTCTCTCTCTCTCTCTCTCTCTCTTGCCTTATCAATAACTGCCTACACCAGCAAGGGATAGGCACGCTAGCAGCATGGGCATCTATCACATAGTGCTCCCAATGCTCCTCCAGTGGTGCAACAGTAAAAAGAAAGTGCCATCAGTTTGCCAACCGTGCTCTCAACAGCTCCCAACACCTGCCAGGCATTAGCAAACTAGCAGGAGCATCTACCAACTCGAACTCCCAGTCCCAAATGCTCCTCTCCATGCATGACTCAGCCAACGATCAAAATGCCATAAAAATGCCAACAGCCCTTTCAATCTCAAAAACCCGGCACAGCAGGGAACCCAATGCTCCAGCGGCACTACAGTAAAGAAACAAGACACCATGAGAATGCCAACCGCATTTGCAACAACTTCTATCTACCAATTCGAACTCCCAATGCTCCTCTTCCTAGAGCCCCAGTAGAAGATCACCATGCCATCAACATGTCAACAAAACCCCAACAGCCTTTCAATAAATTCCTGCAAAGAAACAAACGAAAAGGCAGAAGGAGAATTCGGATGGCTCCGGCCCGCGCCATGCTAAACAAATCAGAAACGAGCGAAAAACAGTAGGAGAGTTCGGATGGCTCCGGCCCGCGCCATGTTAAACAAATAAGAAACGAGCGAGAAGAGGCAGAAGGAGAACTCGGATGGCTCCGGCCCGCGCCGTGTTAAACAAATAAGAAACGAGCGAAAAGGCAGAAGGAGAATTCGGATGGCTCCGGCCCGCGCCATGTTAAACAAATAAGAGACGAGCGAAGAAGCAGAAGGAGAATTCGGATGGCTCCGGCCGGCGCCATGTTAAACAAATAAGAGACGAGCGAAGAAGCAGAAGGAGAATTCGGATGGCTCCGGCCGGCGCCATGTATATAAACAAAGCAGAAACAAGCGAGAAGGAAGAAGGAGAATTCGGATGGCTCCGGCCCGCGCCATGTTAAACAAATAAGAAACGAGCGAAAAGGCAGAAGGTGAATTCGGATGGCTCCGGCCCGCGCCGTGTTAAACAAAAGAAACGAGCGAAAAGGCAGAAGGAGAATTCGGATGGCTCCGGCCCGCGCCATGTTTAACAAATACGCAACGAGAGAAAAGGAAGAAGGAGAATTCGGATGGCTCCGGCCCCATGTTAAACAAATAAGAAACGAGCGAAAAGGCAGAAGGAGAATTCGGATGACTCCGGCCCGCGCCATGTTAAACAAGTAAGAAACGAGCGAAAAGGCAGTAGGAGAATTCGGATGGCTCTGGCCAGCGCCATGTTAAACAAATAAGAAACGAGCGAAAAACAGTAGGAGAGTTCGGATGGCTCCGGCCCGCGCCATGTTAAACAAATAAGAAACGAGCGAGAAGAGGCAGAAGGAGAACTCGGATGGCTCCGGCCGGCGCCGTGTTAAACAAATAAGAAACGAGCGAAGAAGCAGAAGGAGAATTCGGATGGCTCCGGCCCGCGCCATGTTAAACAAATAAGAAAACGAGCGAAAAGGCAGAAGGAGAAGTCGGATGGCTCCGGCCCGCGCCGTGTTAAACAAATAAGAAACGAGCGAAAAAGCAGAAGGAGAATTCGGATGGCTCCGGCCCGCGCCATGTGTATAAACAAATAAGAAACGAGCGAAAAGGCAGAAGGAGAATTCGGATGGCTCCGGCCCGCGCAATATTAAACAAATAAGAGACGAGCGAAAAGGCAGAAGGAGAATTCGGATGGCTCCGGCCCGCGCCACGTTGAACAAATAAGAAACGAGCGAAGAAGCAGAAGGAGAATTCGGATGGCTCCGGCCCGCGCCACGTTAAACAAATAAGAGACGAGCGAAGAAGCAGAAGGAGAATTCGGATGGCTCCGGCCCGCGCCATGTTAAACAAATAAGAGACGAGCGAAGAAGCAGAAGGAGAATTCGGATGGCTCCGGCCGGCGCCATGTTAAACAAATAAGAGACGAGCGAAGAAGCAGAAGGAGAATTCGGATGGCTCCGGCCGGCGCCATGTTAAACAAATAAGAGACGAGCGAAGAAGCAGAAGGAGAATTCGGATGGCTCCGGCCCGCGCCATGTTAAACCAATAAGAAACGAGCGAAGAAGCAGAAGGAGAATTCGGATGGCTTCGGCCCGCGCCACGTTGAACAAGTAAGAAACGAGCGAAAAGGCAGAAGGAGAATTCGGATGGCTCCGGCCCGCGCCATGTTGAACAAATAAGAAATGAGCGAAAAGGCACAAGGAGAATTCGGATGGCTCCGGCCATCGCAATATTAAACAAATAAGAGACGAGCGAAGAAGCAGAAGGAGAATTCGGATGGCTCCGGCCCGCGCCACGTTGAACAAATAAGAAACGAGCGAAGAAGCAGAAGGAGAATTCGGATGGCTCCGGCCCGCGCCACGTTGAACAAATAAGAAACGAGCGAAGAAGCAGAAGGAGAATTCGGATGGCTCCGGCCCGCGCCACGTTGAACAAATAAGAAACGAGCGAAGAAGCAGAAGGAGAATTCGGATGGCTCCGGCCCGCGCCACGTTGAACAAATAAGAAACGAGCGAAGAAGCAGAAGGAGAATTCGGATGGCTCCGGCCCGCGCCACGTTGAACAAATAAGAAACGAGCGAAGAAGCAGAAGGAGAATTCGGATGGCTCCGGGCCCGCCCATGTTTAAACAAATAGAGACGAGCGAAGAAGCAAAGGAGAATTCGGATGGCTCCGCCGGCGCAGTTAAACAAATAAGAGACCAAGAGACGCAGAAGGAGATTCGGATGGCTCGGCCCGCCCATGTTTTTAAACAAAATAAGAGACGAGAGAATAGCAGAAAGGGGAAGTCGGATGGCATCCGGCCCGCGCAATGTTAAACAAATCAGAGACGAGGCGAAGATGAGCAGAAGGAGAATTCGGATGGCTCCGGCCCGCGGCCATGTTAACACAAAGAAGAGACGAGCGAAGAAGCAGAAGGGAAGAATTCGGATGGCTCCGGGCCGCGCCACGTTGAACAAAAAAGAAAAAACGACGCGAAAGAAGCAGACGGAGAGTTCGGTGGCTCCGCCCGCGGCCATGTTAAACAAATAAGAGACGAGCGAAGAAGCAGAAGGAGAATTCGGATGGCTCCGGCCCGCGCCATGTTAAACAAATAAGAGACGAGCGAAGAAGCAGAAGGAGAATTCGGATGGCTCCGGCCCGCACCATGTTAAACAAATAAGAGACGAGCGAAGAAGCAGAAGGAGAATTCGGATGGCTCCGGCCCGCGCCATGTTAAACAAATAAGAGACGAGCGAAGAAGCAGAAGGAGAATTCGGATGGCTCCGGCCCGCGCCATGTTAAACAAATCAGAAACGAGCGAAGAAGCAGAAGGAGAATTCGGATGGCTCCGGCCCGCGCCTTGTTAAACAAATAAGAGACGAGCGAAGAAGCAGAAGGAGAATTCGGATGGCTCCGGCCCGCGCCATGTTAAACAAATAAGAGACGAGCGAAGAAGCAGAGGGAGAATTCGGATGGCTCCGGCCCGCGCCATGTTAAACAAATAAGAGACGAGCGAAGAAGCAGAAGGAGAATTCGGATGGCTCCGGCCCGCGCCATGTTAAACAAATAAGAGACGCGCGAAGAAGCAGAAGGAGAATTCGGATGGCTCCGGCCCGCGCCATGTTAAACAAATAAGAGACGAGCGAAGAAGCAGAAGGAGAAATTGAATTCGGATGGCCTCCGGCCCGCGCATGTTAAAAAAATAAGAGGGACGAGCGAAGAAGCAGAGGAGGGAATTCGGATGCTTCCGGGCCCGCGCCATTTTAAACAAATAGAGACGAGCGAAGAAGAGAAGGAGGACTTCGGATGGCTCCGGCCCAGACATGTTAAAACAAATAAGAGACCGAGCGAAATAAGAGACGAGCGAAGAAGCAGAAGGAGAATGCGGATGGCTCCGGCCCGCGCCATGTTAAACAAATAAGAGACGAGAGAAGAAGCAGAAGGAGAATTCGGATGGCTCCGGCCCGCGCCATGTTAAACAAATAAGAGACGAGCGAAGAAGCAGAAGGAGAATTCGGATGGCTCCGGCCCGCGCCATGTTAAACAAATAAGAGACGAGCGAAAAAGCAGAAGGAGAATTCGGATGGCTCCGGCCCGCGCCATGTTAAACAAATAAGAGACGAGCGAAGAAGCAGAAGGAGAATTCGGATGGCTCCGGCCCGCGCCATGTTAAACAAATAAGAGACGAGCGAAGAAGCAGAAGAAGAATTCGGATGGCTCCGGCCCGCGCCATGTTAAACAAATAAGAGACGAGCGAAGAAGCAGAAGGAGAATTCGGATGGCTCCGGCCGGCGCCATGTTAAACAAATAAGAGACGAGCGCAGAAGCAGAAGGAGCAGAAGGAGAATTCGGATGGCTCCGGCCCGCGCCATGTTACGCAAATAAGAGACGAGCGAAGAAGCAGAAGGAGAATTCGGATGGCTCCGGCCCGTGCCATGTTAAACAAATAAGAGACGAGCGAAGAAGCAGAAGGAGAATTCGGATGGCTCCGGCCCGCGCCATGTTAAACAAATAAGAGACGAGCGAAGAAGCAGAAGGAGAATTCGGATGGCTCCGGCCCGCGGCATGTTAAACAAATGAGAGACGAGCGAAGAAGCAGAAGGAGAATTCGGATGGCTCCGGCCCGCGCCATGTTAAACAAATAAGAGACGAGCGAAGAAGCAGAAGGAGAATTCGGATGGCTCCGGCCCGCGCCATGGTAAACAAATAAGAGACGAGCGAAGAAGCAGAAGGAGAATTCGGATGGCTCCGGCCCGCGCCATGTTAAACAAATAAGACACGAGCGAAGAAGCAGAAGGAGAATTCGGATGGCTCCGGCCCGCGCCATGTTAAACAAATAAGAGACGAGCGAAGAAGCAGAAGGAGAATTCGGATGGCTCCGGCCCGCGCCATGTTAAACAAATAAGAGACGAGCGAAGAAGCAGAAGAAGAATTCGGATGGCTCCGGCCCGCGCCATGTTAAACAAATAAGAGACGAGCGAAGAAGCAGAAGGAGAATTCGGATGGCTCCGGCCGGCGCCATGTTAAACAAATAAGAGACGAGCGCAGAAGCAGAAGGAGCAGAAGGAGAATTCGGATGGCTCCGGCCCGCGCCATGTTACGCAAATAAGAGACGAGCGAAGAAGCAGAAGGAGAATTCGGATGGCTCCGGCCCGTGCCATGTTAAACAAATAAGAGACGAGCGAAGAAGCAGAAGGAGAATTCGGATGGCTCCGGCCCGCGCCATGTTAAACAAATAAGAGACGAGCGAAGAAGCAGAAGGAGAATTCGGATGGCTCCGGCCCGCGCCATGTTAAACAAATAAGAGACGAGCGAAGAAGCAGAAGGAGAATTCGGATGGCTCCGGCCCGCGGCATGTTAAACAAATAAGAGACCAGCGAAGAAGCAGAAGGAGAATTCGGATGGCTCCGGCCCGCGCCATGTTAAACAAATAAGAGACGAGCGAAGAAGCAGAAGGAGAATTCGGATGGCTCCGGCCCGCGCAATGTTAAACAAATAAGAGACGAGCGAAGAAGCAGAAGGAGAATTCGGATGGCTCCGGCCCGCGCCATGTTAAACAAATAAGAGACGAGCGAAGAAGCAGAAGGAGAATTCGGATGGCTCCGGCCCGCGCCATGTTAAACAAATAAGAGACGAGCGAAGAGGCAGAAGGAGAATTCGGATGGCTCCGGCCCGCGCCATGTTAACCAAATAAGAGACGAGCGAAGAAGCAGAAGGAGAATTCGGATGGCTCCGGCCCGCGCCATGTTAAACAAATAAGAGACGAGCGAAGAAGCAGAAGGAGAATTCGGATGGCTCCGGCCCGCGCCATGTTAAACAAAAAGAGACGAGCGAAAGAAGCGAAGGAGAAATTCGGATGGCTCCGGCCCGCGCCATGTTAAACACATAAGAGGACGAGCGAAGAAAGCAGAAGGAGGGAATTCGGATGGCTCCGGGCCGCGCAATGTTAAACAAAATAAGAGACGAGCGAAGAAGCAGAAGGAGAATTCGGATGGCTCCGGCCCGCGCCATGTTAAACAAATCAGAAACGAGCGAAGAAGCAGAAGGAGAATTCGGATGGCTCCGGCCCGCGCCTTGTTAAACAAATAAGAGACGAGCGAAGAAGCAGAAGGAGAATTCGGATGGCTCCGGCCCGCGCCATGTTAAACAAATAAGAGACGAGCGAAGAAGCAGAGGGAGAATTCGGATGGCTCCGGCCCGCGCCATGTTAAACAAATAAGAGACGAGCGAAGAAGCAGAAGGAGAATTCGGATGGCTCCGGCCCGCGCCATGTTAAACAAATAAGAGACGAGCGAAGAAGCAGAAGGAGAATTCGGATGGCTCCGGCCCGCGCCATGTTAAACAAATAAGAGACGAGCGAAGAAGCAGAAGGAGAATTCGGATGGCTCCGGCCCGCGCCATGTTAAACAAATAAGAGACCAGCGAAGAAGCAGAAGGAGAATTCGGATGGCTCCGGCCCGCGCCATGTTAAACAAATAAGAGACCAGCGAACAAGCAGAAGGAGAATTCGGATGGCTCCGGCCCGCGCCATGTTAAACAAATCCAGCCGGTTCGACAAGTAGGCTCGCGAGCAGGATGCAGAGCTTTACATGCAGCCGCTGAACCGCGCCAGGGAGCGCACAAAACCATCGTCTCCGGCAGCACTGACGATGTCGACCAGGTGATCGACCTCGGCGTTCTCATGCGGACAACAGGCCGAGTAGTGAGATGAGCAACTTGGCAACTACCACAAGTCGATGCTGTGGAATTACGAAAAGCCTTAGCAGCTAACCAGCCTCGCACAAGCCCTTCCGAGGTCACCGCTTTTGCTGCGGCAAGAGCTCTCCAATGCCCAGATCTCCAGCTACACTCCGAGCCGATGCAAAGCACGACGAAACATCCCTAGGCCCTAGACAAACCCTATATGCTCAATGTTTGCGGAAACAACATGGAGCTCGCGGCAAGCAAACTGCAACCACCCTGCAGCAGGAGTCCCCAGCAATCTTTGGTCAAGTGCAGGACTTGTCTAGGCAGGTTAAAATCCTGTGGGCGTGAGCAGGCACTGCACAACTCACGCGCTCCAGATCAATTATTAATTACGGCCACCTTTCAAGCTTTGCCCACGCGACTATCATTGGATTGCATATGGGCTACTACAGGTATCCATTCCTTATCTTATGTCCAACTGACCGCAACTGGGCAAGAGTACGATCAACTTCTATGGGGCTGCCTGAAAGGAAATGAGCCCAGCCAATTTCGTTCAAGAGCTGCCAGATGTGAACGATGACTGCTCATCGAAAGCAGTTCATAGCAAGCGGACATCCATGAAGACTCATGGTCGAGCAAAGCCGGGGCCATGCTTTGCTCGCGAGCTTCTGGAAGGATCCTTCGTTAGCTGACCATCCCTGCGCGCAGCATTGCTATCAATACGCTCTTACTTTCTGATTGACATATTGTTTGCAGATCGGGCATGTGTGTGTCCATGCACCTCTCAACTTTGGCACGCAGAGATGGCAATAGCAAGTGTGTCCACAGGGGACCAGGACATGGTCTGCCGCCTGTGCCTGGCAAATTATGCAAATATTCCTGCCTGCCGGGTCCGGGTCAGCTGCTTTGTTTGGCTGCGCTTGTTCATGCTGCTCGTCGTGCGCGGTGCAGGACATGTTTCCTATGACCACGCTCAGAATAGCGCTATCAAGTTCCTTGTTCTCTGCTGCAAGTGCAGAGTTCTTCGCCTGAGCCGCACCAGGCTTCCAAGGGGGAAAGCGAATAGTGAATAATGGATGAGCCTCGCAGGCTTGGTTTTCTCGGTGCAGCTTCTCTATTTCCATTTCCATGTCTCGCTGCTTCGCCTGGACGGTCAAATGAATCCAAAGCTTGCGAAGCAGCCAGTCCAAGCTGCAACAGAACAGGAAAGACATGTCTGTCTGACAGGTCAGTGTTTTTTGCAGCAGTTCACGAATAGTGCATGAGCCTTGCTAGCTTGCTGAACCTCATTCAGCTCCTGGAGCAAGGCGTGCACATCCGAACGACATCAGCTGTCAAGTGCAACTCCCAATGCCCCGGCCTTCGCCAAATCCGGCCGAGACAACGCTCGTGCCTCCAAGGGCTTTCCAGCACGGCACGAAGCTGCTGACGCAACATTACATTACGCAAGATTGAGTACAGGCCTGTGCACACATGAAGAGTGTTTTGAACCCCCACGGCCCGCTCACCATGCAATCGATGCTGGCGGACATGGAGTCAGGGTTTCCCGCGCAAGTCATCCTCCTTATCAGCTGCGTATCACGTGTGTGGCCTATTGCGGACTCCTGGAAGAAAAGGAATAGTCGCCAACTTCACACAGCCCCTGCC
Source organism: Symbiodinium sp. CCMP2592 (assembly GCA_905221615.1). Classification (NCBI taxonomy): domain Eukaryota; class Dinophyceae; order Suessiales; family Symbiodiniaceae; genus Symbiodinium; species Symbiodinium sp. CCMP2592. The sequence goes on from CAJNDT010000172.1 coordinate 136,112, forward strand.
CCTCTCCTTTAAAATCAAGCAATCTACCATCAAAGGTTTCCTTATTGTTCTGCATCTGCCCATATATCATCTCTCACATATCCCGTACATACATAGACCCTATCTGTGAAGGCTTGGGCAATAAATACCCATCTACGCCATTCGCCAGTGCGCGACGAGGGCAGGATATAAACAGAGATGAAGGCTCCACGAATCACGGGTGATTGCAACTGGGACTGGGAGCCTATGTTTTTCAATTCTTCACGGGAGGGATCGACGCAAACGCAACTTTTGTTGCAGACAGGTCCCAGGGAAGCTTGCGGGCTCTGCTGACCACGGAAAAGGAGCTGTCGAATACTGTGGCCCAGTGCATCGGTCGATTGGAAATTTCGGGATCGCAAACGAATGCCAACAGAGATTGGCTTCTGTCGCAGCCAAGCGCATTCGATTGAGTTAAAAGATAAAGCCAAAAGCAAAGCATGACCGGAAAACCAAGCGCGGATGCTGCGAAAGGCCAAGCAGAAACGAAACGAGAACCGCTCGGAGATCAGCATCAAAACCACGCGAATCGTCGCAGCCTCGTGCTCATGGCACCTTCTGAACTTGCGCATTTTCGCAGTTTAGACTGTTTCACAATGATGTTCAAGCTCAAGGGAGGTCTCACAGGCGGTTTCAGACACCGGAATCCTGTACCTGGAAATCCCAGCCACACAGACAGGGAGAGTGGCAACAACCTGAGACCGAGCAAGATTTGTCACCCGTGGAGATCTACTGAGCATGGAGACTGCGGGAACAGCCTCTTGTGCCATAGAACTGGTAAAGGGCAGATGCGGACGGATTGAAAATTCTCATGACCCACGACTGCATGTGGCTGCATGGCAGGTTGAATCACGAGCGCCTCGCCAACTAAAATGCAACACTGTGACACTTGCTCAGCGTGCGATAACATGCGTAGCTGCAGGCCACGTAATCGACCACGAATGGTTCAACACCATTACAAAGGCAGCAGCTGGCACTTTGAATACGTGTTTCTTGTGGTTGGTGCACAGACGTTGGAAATCCTGTGACCCTTGCACCCGATAGTCAAACACTCTTCAATTTAAGGGAAGTACAATCTTGGACGCAGCACTGCGGGCAAACATATCGTGGCCTTTCAGTGTTCAACCTTAATAACCAGCAACCATCAGACTTGGGCAAGTCGGAAGGCATTGCATGGAAAAAGAAGGAAAAATCAGAGAAGAGTCAAGACCTACTGGAAGTACCGAAGGCACATAGGAGCGAGTGGCGGATGAAGAAACACTGGAAACAAATTTCCGGGTGACAACAAAGGATCCCATTCCGGTAGTTTCGACTGACAACCCAAACAAAGCGCCCGAAAAGCGCCCGACGGTTGCCTCGAGATCGGCACGAGACATCATCTCTGCTTCTTCTGACGTGGTCAGCAAGGATACCTGGCAGCTCTGCTTGACTCCATGACACCATGGTTTAACCCTCTCCGAGCACATTGAGCTCCTACTCCGAGGAAACCTATGAACGAGGGGGCTGCACCCGGGGCAACATCTCCCCTCCGGGAAGGAACCACCGGAAAAAAGTTCGCAGCGGGAGCTCCTGCGGTCAGGAAGATGCTGTTACACCTTACAGTAGGCAGCATACGGCCCTGATTTGCACCTCACCGTGACCCTCCGCAACAAACGTCCAGATCTCAGACGTCGCCTTGGAATCGTGGCCGGCAGTCAGGCAAACTGGACGAGTACTAAAGCAAACTTGCCCGCCTGCTTTGAAACAGTTTCGTCGAAACTTTGGAACACCTCAGCCACTCGAAGGGTCTGTAAGAAAAGCAGAGATCCTCTGGGCGGCTGGCCCGTGCAAAATCGTTCCATGTGACGACCTCCTCCTTTACCGTGCAGATCTTGCCGAGTGCCTGTCAATATAGCAGTGTGGCAGTGATCAGTCAACACGAGCCCAAGACTACCATCAAGCCGAATAACGAGCCTTCTTGAATCCGTCACCCCTCTTTATAGAGAGGGTTTTGGGAAGACGAGTCATGGTGTGGCAAAACTTCTTCACGGCCTCAGCGGCCTGACCATCAGCTACAACGACGTTTGGGGTTTGGGCGTCAAATGCATCCAAGGCTTTGCACATGAGGCCTCGGGCCCCACCCCATTTGCACGTGGAAACCCTTAGCCAGCAAGATTCTTCGCGGTGCCATGGGAAACATTCAACATGTCACCCAGAATCACACAGTACTGTGAAGAGTCAGAACGACATGCCAACAGTTTGGAAACATAAAGCAATCTCGAATACGTAAAGTTTCAATCCGTGTACGGCAAGCGATCAATAACAAAAACAATCAACAAAAAGCAATGACAGACATGACACAGCAAGCCAACCACGATCAAACTAGAGAGCGAGTGTCCCGAAAGTGTTTAGAGCAACGACTCATCATCATGGTATAGACCATATGGACTTCCAAGCCATGCGAACAGCTCCCGTTATGACGAAAACGAAGATGGAAGACGCGAGAAGAAGGTGAAGATGAAGATGCACAGGAAGTTGAAGAGAAAATGGAAGATGGAACACGGAAGATGCGTCCCAACCATGACCCCAGTCCCGTCATCCGGACATCATCCCAATCATCATCCCATTCGCATCTTCGCATGCAACAATCCTTCGAAGTATCATCGCAACCCTTGAACTTTCATACGAATTCTGCCCTCCTCGGGGTTACCCGGCCGCCTTGTGTTCCGGATTTCTGGGTTCTCGGATCTCCCGGCTTTGTAGTAACTGGGGCTCAGAGCAGCCTCTTTTTCGGCATCCTCACGCAACTCAGCCAGCAACACACTAGGCTTACAATACAACCAGTCCCACGAACGAACGAGAGACACATCTCTAGCATCATTGATCTTGTCGACGCGTAGTTGAAGCCGCCTGCACTTCTTGAAGTGCCCAAACAAGACTCGGTTGGCTCAGAAGGCTGATGCTCTGGAGGAGTGGAGTTCCGAATGTATCGAATCCAAACATTGGTTGAGACGTGAATGTGTCAAGGTGGAACTCCAGCAGAGCTTGCCCTGTCAAGTTCGCACCCCTCCTGTGATCTAGGAAGAACAGTTGTGCAACCACTTGCAACAACACCCCAGCACCCGACCTCTAGAAGCCGTGTATTTATTGAGCATGCGTCAATATCACCCTGAAGCTGAGGTCCAAGGTCATTGTTAAGGAACCGAGTCTGTCGCGGAACGCTTAGTTCAATGACTTAAGACAAGACAACCTGAGTACGCTTTTTGTGTCTTGGGCCAAATGGCACGTAAGTCCAGTTGGTTGCATTCCTCAGACTCTACGAGAGAGCATGCAGCACTGCAAGCTCTCAACTGGAAGAAACAGAACAGTGCAAAAACTGAAAAAAAGAGCTCAGGTCTGCGTGCATCCGGAAAACAAAGAAGGGCGGTGTTCGATTTTTTACGGAGTTATGTCTTACGCTTGCTGCCTTAAGAAATGTCGTTCCGGTTTGTGTTTCCGCAGTTGTTTATATCTACTTACTTCAGTCATTGTTCCTTTCGTTCGTTGTTTTACTGGTTTCCTTTTGTCTTACTTCCTTTCTGATTTTGGATCTGTTGCTGTCTTCCGTTTTCTTTGCACATGACTGAACATTGCCATGTTGATTGTTGTTCGTTCCTGGTGATTGATTGTTGTTTTGTTGCTGAGCCCTCTCTCGGAGATTGACAACTTCCTCTCACCATGCCGTGGGCAGGACATGCAGCCTATGCGAATGATGCGTCAACGCCTCCTGCAAATAAGCACTCGCCGAGCCTACGTAGGCCAAAGCTGAGACATGACCAAGCTCCGGCACTTCAAATAACTTGAATCTGAGGATGGAGCTGCAAGGTGGGTTCCCATCGAAAGCCACAAGACCTGTCGCGGGCTTGATCCGACCAAGGACAGCGCGAGGCCAAGGGGTGCAACCCTGCACTCCCACAAAGGGGTCGGGGGCATGGCATACAGAACAAGAAGAGAGAAAGAAAAGAGGGGTAGAAGAAGACGAAGAATGAAAAGGAGGGGCAGACAAACAGATGGCATGAAGATGAACGTTGATTAACTTTCTCGCCGAGATGAGGTGAGCCATAGTGAACCAGAGAGAAACCAAGGACAAGAATCGGGATGAAGGGTTGCGGGATGCGAAAGTGCAGGAAGGTGTGCGGACAGGCGGACAGTCTGCGGAGGCTCATGAAGAAGCTGTGACATCCAATGGGGCTAGCCTTGAGGGTTGTTAGGCTTATTGCAGGAGAGACAGGGGGCTAGGAATTACTGGTGCAGCTGTCTAACCACCAGTGCATGTAGGCCCTTGGCGCAGCAATACATGCGATCGCTGTGCATCGGATGAGGCTCCGTGGATGGTTAGCGTTCTTTGAGAAAAGGAAGACCTCCAGTCGGCAGGGAGGATACAGTCTCCTGCCAGCACGGCTACAAGAACCAAACAGCCATCTGATGCCAGTTAGCTTTCGTCGCATGGCGTTCTTCAAGCAAGGATGGTGCAGTGGTGGAGGACAGGATCTTCGGAGAGATAAAAGGAGGAGAGCAAGGAAAGCGGGGTGGAGACCTGCCCGGAGCAAGCGAATTCGCTGCTCTTGTGACTAGCTTTGCAGACAGGAGTTGACACTGCCTCTACTTGCCTCTACCATGGATCGGCTTCTTTGCCAGGACCGGACCGGAGTCTTGCACATTCCACTCCCTGAACCTCCCTAGCCCTAGTCCTCCTTCTTCTTCGACAGGCTGGGCTTCTTTCCTTCCTTCCTTCCTTCCTGCCTGCCTCCCTTCTGCTTCTTCCATTGGACGCGCTTGCTTCTCTGTCTGTCTCTGTCTCTGTCTCTGTCTCTCTTTCTCTATTTGCCTCTCTCTCTTTCTCTCTCTACCCTTTCGGCTGACGCTTCAACCTGACGCCGTGGGGAAGCCCTGAATCTGATGCCAACCCGGCGGAGCTTTTGGTGAAGAAACGTGAACAAACTGCAGGTGCAGTTTGTCGTTACATTTGCAAGTCAAAGGGCTCTGTGACGTTCCCTTGTCGCAAAGTAAGCAAAAGCCACTTGCAACGAGTCCCGGCTGCCTCCATTGCAGGCTTGTCGAAGTGCCTGCTCCAATCTCACCTGGCAGTGTTTTTGGTCCGAGAAACAACCAGGAAGATTCACAAGAGATTTGGCAACTCAACTGCAGGTAAAGAAAGAAAACATCGTGACATGCTCCAAATGAAAGTTCCCCCCCCCCTTGCCTGGTATTGTGACCGCTTACTGTCGGGATGCTTTCTAGCCACATATTTAGCCGTCTTTACCATGGCGATTTGAGCCGCAGCGCTTCCCACTTGCAAAGTTGCAACAAATTCTTGAATCAGGCCGCATTGCTCCTAGTCTGGACCGACCTCAGAGACGTCTGGCCGTGCGAGAGTCCAGACTGCAGGAACCACACCCAACACATTCATCGCCATCTTTTGGGGGGAGTTCGACCTTTCGCGATTTTCATCCCAGGCTGCAGGCAGAAGCGAGCACCCAAGTCAATGCCGGTGAGACGAAATGACGAAGAATCGGTGGTAAACACAACCGACTGTGCAGAGTGCAGACTCCAAACCAAGGTGCCGCGGATCACCTGGCGGCTCCGCTCAGCCTGTCTCCCAGAAGCCGAGTCCAACCCAACGGTTGATGCCTGGTAGAGGAGTGCGCCGGCTGGGCCCCTGCCCTGTGCCAGGCCGCTCAGACCCTACGTTTCCACTCGGGGTCCGGTCCTCTGCACAGTCGTCGCCATGCGGTCCATCCTTAAAGGGAGGGTGCTTCGATCGATTCAGGCGTGGAACGGCAAATTACAGCAGAGCTAGCGCCAAACCGAATTGAATCCCAGCGGCCAGCCCCGCCGCCTCGGCCGCTCCGCATAGCCCCGGGGGGCCCACGTCCCAGTCACGGCTGGTGCATCCAGCATGCCGCCTCGCCGAACGATGACGGAAACCGAGCTAAAGCCATCGCTCTGCTCTCCGAGTAGTGTTTGAGGATAGTTTGTCAACAAAGTCATTCTGACAAGCCGAGCCTAGCCGCCACACATTCCACAGGATCTGGCTCGGCATTGCCATACCAACACTGCGTGCTGGAGCTGTTAGCACAGTCGCCGCTCCCAACTTGTAGAAAGCCGTAGTCGGACTTCGCGCACCTTACGTTTCGCACTCTTGCAATGGGGATGCCCCATGCAGCTTGACTGCAAGCAAGTCAGAAGCGTGCAGGGTTCGTCCAGGATTGGGGCCTCGAGGTCTGACAATCACGCCTAGAATCCTTTCTCGGGAGGGGCTGGAGAGACAGGCACAGGGCCCAAATGTCAAGTGCCAAGAGACTGAAGGTTGAAGAGGCTGCACTCGGTGTACGGCGGCCTAGCGAACGATAGGATCTGCATTTCGATGCCACCCGTGGCAGCTAGCATCAGCTTTAAGCTTTGCAGCCTCTAACGAACATGCCTCGATCGAAACGAAGAAATGTGCAAAATTGCCAACCTAAAAATTTCGAGATGCATCTCGTCACGGGAAGCAGTCCTATGCGGATGCATAAGGGCCACGGGCACCTTCTGCTTTGAGTCATCTTGATATGATACTATCTAAATAGGATCCTTCGTATGCTTGAATGCTCATGGGCAATGTCGGCATGTACGTGCGTATGCCCTATAGGTCGTACATACGCTGCGCCTTCTCCAACCCGCCCCTCCCTGCCCGGCGCACGGCTACGCACCCGCGGGGGGGGGGGGGGGGGGTGTATGTAGGTACGTCAGTATAGGTTACTGTGTTAGTAGGTATGTAGTCGTTGTGTCCTTTGGTAGGGCTATTTTCGGTGGAACATGAAGCGAGAAATATCGGGACACAAAGGAACGACATAAACAAGTATTGGAGTCTTCAATCGAATTATCTGTCCTTTTCTCTTTTGTTCGGTTGCAAGAAGAGAATGGAAGCATGAAGCGAATCAAAGGGAAAAGAGCATGATTTGATGATGATCGTGTTGTTTTGTGATAGTTATTGAGCAGCGGATGCACGTTTCTTTCAATCAAACCAAAGGAAAGGTGAACAGTGAACAAGGAAGGTTTGACGTAGTGGTTGGCTTCCTTCTTTGCTTTTCTTAATTCAAATGAAGCTAGTGTAACAAATAGAAGTGTGTGTTCATTTGTAAGTAACAGAACAACGCAAATGAAGGAAGCCAAGTGACCAGCCAAACAAGAAGATAACAGCCTACAGGGGGAAAACAGACGATGAAAAAGGGCCCTTTGTTAGATTGAAATTCGAACAAACAAAACATGAGATACCAGCCGTTACTTGACCCAGAAACACAAGCAACAAATCCTCACAGCAGCTCATTCACTGCAAGATCCTGAAGGTTAAGATTTGTTCCTTCTTCAATCATCTCTCTTCATATTATAAGCGGTCAAGAGAACGAAGCAAAACTAAGGGACTGAGCGTAGTGAAAGGAAGCATGCTTTCTTTGGGTCTTTCGGTTCTCTTGACCTACCATTTGGACTCACCAGTAGACACCAAGCAATCGAGAAGGAGGAACGTCTGTTGGCTCCAGACAGATGTTGTAGCCTGTGGACCGAGGATGAAGCAAGTGGAACGTGCAGAATTTGCTCATTCTAATTGAACCTTTTGGACTTTCATGCGGTGACTTGACAATTGAATCCAGCACACGGCTCCTTCTAGCACGTCGCTCTCCCGTTCCCCCAGCCTAAAGTCAAAAGACAAGGGAATATTGCGAAGGGAGCGAAGCGGAAGAGCGTAAGGAACACACGGCTTTCTTCATTTTGATCAAACACAATGCACACCTTGTAACCCAGGTCATCTATCACCCAGCTTTCAGAGTCTTGTGGCTGCCTTAATTTGATTGAAAGCCTGCACTTCGCTCCTTTCGTTTATCTTTTATCCAAATTAGGCACACTGCACCCTTCATCACACCAGGACCAAGGCAAACAAGAGGGTTCGGTGGTAGACAACATGCGGTCTCTTCTGGATGGGTGGCTCCTGGTCATTTCCAAGCTTACCGAATTCTGGATGTAACATGCCGTTCGTTCTGTGGCTTAGATAAAAAAGAGAAACAATGACGAGAACAAGCGGAAGCGTGTTTTCTTCATTTAATGAAGCAAAAGGCACACCTGGCATGCGATTGAAACAGGTCACACTTATTTATGTTTGAAAACGCGCGGTCAATAGTTTCAATCAAAAGAAGTTGGTATTTTCCTCATCTCACTTTCTACCTGCATCTAGTACCCCACTAAAATGCAGAACCACCAATCAAGTCATCTATTCGTTCTGGAAAGAGGCCCAAATTCAACCCTGAAAGGAATTAAACGAAGATAATGACGCGAAGATAATGACGCGAAGTGATAGCCTGCTTCCTTTCACTTCTTTCACTAGTTTAATTTCAAGTAAACGAAGACAGCACAAGAGTTCAACTAGCGAAAGAAACACAAAGCACCCCCACAAGAACTACAATACCGAGGGGAATGACGAACAAAAACATGTGGTTCCTTGCCTTTTCCGTGTCACTTTTATTTGAGGTCTATTGGCGCTCAGAACCGAGGCTTTGGAACAGAGGCCAACACCTAACTCTCAAAAACTCTAAGCTTAACTCACTTGACCATGGAATCCACGCCTCATTCATGTGCTTTCTTTGGTTCGTGCTTCCACTTACCACAGGAAGGAAACAACTGCCAGTCACACAGTCACGAAAAGAACCAAATCAAAAGGCAAACAACAAACGACATGGAAGGTAGTGCGTGCTCTTCATTTCCCGTTGTAAAAAAACACAGGAGGTTGACAACTATTTTGTTGCTTTTGCTGGCTCCTTCTTTTGCTTGTTTCATGCTTCATTCTTCATTATAAATAAGCGAAGACGAGGAAGCAAATAGGAACTAAAGGAAAGGGTGGCCGGAAACTATTAAAGGAGGATGCTAAGGTAAACCCTGGCTGTAGACGGCTTCCTGCTGCGATGGTTCCTCAAGTCATCCAAAAAACCCCAAAGGCAAGAGACTCACGCTCCGCTCTTCATGGTCCTTGGTTTGTTTCCTGTGTTTGTTTCTTTTTTTCTTTTGCTTACGTTACAACGACAACGTGAACTGAGCGGAAAGAAACAGAAAGCAAACAGCGACCCAAAAGGTGCCGTGGTGTGTTGAGTTTAGTTTGAATAAAACCAACACATGTTCTGTTCTTCCAAAGGCCCGAATTAATTCAGCAACGACAATGGAATGAAATGAAACAGGCATTCTTGAGTTAATTTTAGGCTTGTTGCATTCTGGTTGTGTGCGTTGTTTTGATGCAGAAATCGCGCTTACGTTCCTTCGGTGTCTCCCTTCCTTAACGCACGGCGCAGCACACAGGAAGGAACGACAGGAGGTAGCACAGTGAAGCTTGGGAACAATCATTCCGTTCGTATTTGCTGTAATTGTTTCGCTCCGTTCTCGCTTACGTTGAAATGAAGCAATACAAGGTAAGCAAAATTACTTTCTTCATGGTTACACCGCCTAACCTACTGAGCTGGGATTCTATTGTCAAGGTACGTCCAACCTTCACTAGTTCCTGAATTGCCTGGCGGTGTTGCTTTCACTACCTTCAATTAGAACCCAAGGACGCAAGCACGCTTCCGTTCACTACGTTCAATACACTGTCTTGCGCCCTTTGTTAGATTGAATGAAATGAAGGCAACAGCGTATACCTTATAATCTAGGTGGAAGGGTCATACGAGAAGGTCCCAAGCACAGATTACAGGAAGGATGGAATTTCCCTGGGTGTAGCATTAGGTCTCTTGCGTGGTTCATTTGAATGGATTGAAACGATGTAGTGCGCTGAAAGTGTTTAAATATGTTTAAATCATTCAACTAACAACACTCGTTGTCCTTTCTCTTTGCCCTGGCTGTTTTGCATAGTGTAATAGAATAGAAGCATGCTTCTGTTCCTTCGTTACCTTGTACTATCTTAAAGCAACAAAGACAAGAAAAACAAAGACACCGAGGAAGTCGCGTGTCTTCCGCAGAAAGCCTTAATCAACACCGGTGGACCCCCCAAACTACCTCTCGGGACCCTACCCGCAAACTCCCCAAACTCCCTAAACTACTACAGAGCCTGGAGAGTTTAGGGAGTTTATGGAACTCCCTAAACTCCCTCCCGAATCCCTCCTCGCAGACCCACCAAACCCAAACTCCCTAAATAGAGAGTTTAGGGAGTTTAGAATTTGGGGGGTTGGGGTGGTCGCCCAAACTCCCTAAACTCCCTCCCGAATCCCTCCGCGCAGGTCCCCCAACTCCTCAAACTCAACTCCCTGAATACAGAGCTTAGGGAATTTAGGGAGTTTGAGGGGTGAGGGGTGGTCGCCCAAACTCCCTAAACTCCCTAAACTCCCTCCCGAAGCCCTCCCCGCAGACCCCGCAAAGTCCCCAAATAGAGGGCAGGGTCTTGGCCCAAACTATCTAAACTATCTAAATCCTCTCCGCTCCAGACCACCGGGACCTCCCCAAACTATCTAAAGTATCTAAATTATCTAAACTATCGAAACCCTCCCGGCTTAAATAGTTTGGGGAGGTTCCGCTGGTCTTGGGCGGGAAGGGGTTTAAATAGTTTAGATAGTTTGGGGCGGTCGCGCTGGTCTGGGGCGGGAAGGTTAAGATAGTTTAGATCGTTTGGGCCAAAACCCGGACCACCCAAACTGTCCAAACTATGTACACCTTTGTCCTCCTGCCTTGGCAGGTACGTCACGTGATACAGAAAAGTTCTTCATACGCATATGTGTATATATGTGTGTATATTCAACTTGCGTATTTATCTATTTACCACTATCTTTCTCTCTCTCTCGCTCTCACTCTGTCTCTCTCTCTTGCTGTCTGTCTTTACGCTTTTCTTTCGTACAAGTATTTTCTTTCTCGTTGTATATCCTCTCATTCCTTCTTTCTGTCCTTACATTGTGATTTTAATCGTTCTTTCGTTCTTTCCTTCTTCGTATTTTTGCTAGTTTGCCTGTTTAGCTGTTTGTTTGGTTCGTTCTGTTTTTATTTCTGTCCTGTTGGTTCGTCGGCCCGCTCGTTCTTTCTTCTGCCCGTCCTTCGTGTGATCCTTTCGTATGTCTTTCCGTTGTGCTTCTGTCTTTCTTGCTTTGTGTCTTTCTTTCCTTCCTGTCATCCTTGCGCGTGCGTGCCTTTCCTGCCTCCACCGTCACCCAAAACCAAACGACAACAAAAATAACCGAAAAAACGCACACCCTCCTACTGTAGCATTGTTGGTGTTATTATTAGTAGGCGTCGTCGTCGTAGCAGTAGCAGTAGCCGCAGAAGTAAAAGCAATAGCAGTAGTGGCCGTCATCGTCGCTGTGGGCCTCAGAACTCATTTGGTGTTTCGGAGCAGCATGAAACCAGAAGGGCGGACAGGCGAAAAGCGGAGCAAGACGCGACCGGAAAAAATGGTGGTGGAAAAACCTGACGCGGAAGAACAGAATAATGGAGCAGGATAGCGAAGCACACCAGCAAACAAACTGAAAAGCAAATACGCAACCAAGCGGAATGCAGAAAGGCAAACGGACAAACAGGCAGAAACTGTATGGGTGGGAACCTTGCTGTCCGTACAATTTCTTACATGTCAGGTTTAACGGTTTTGGTCTCGTGAAGCTTGTGCATGTCAATGGTTGGTCTTTGTCATGTTTTGTCATGTCATTGGCTGCGGGAATCCCGGAGCTTGCGGGCATTTGGGCAGGCGTCTGTTAATGACATACTGACATACCTTTTCTGTCCTTTGTGTGTTTGTTCCTATCGTTGGCTGCGCTGAATCCTGGAGCTTCCGGGCATCTGGGCAGGCGTTTGTCAATGACGTCGTGTCTTTTTATGCTCTGTCATGTCATAATTGGCTGCGCTGGATCCTGGAGCTTGCGGGCGTCTGTGCAGGCGAGGTATGCACTTGATTGAGCTGCCGTCTTTGGCCGCAGCCCCATTAGCTCTGAATCCCACAGTGTTTTGACCGCAGCTTGTCTGTGAAGTTTCGGACGAGTGTAGGCCCTGCGTTAGACGAGCTCTTCGGCGAGTCGGCGCGAGGGCGGCACCCCGACACTCCCTCACAGAAGGCAGCAGTCAACACACCTTGCGGTTGCTTGTTGTTTGGTGTCACCAGCTGCAGATGTTCTGATATTGACAATGCGTCATCGAGTTCGATCACTCACTCACTCACTCAATCGCTCACAGGTTTGCCTTTCTACCTTTGTTTGCTCGTCATTTTCTGTTTGTTCTTGCTTCAGTTTTCTGTTTTTCCGTTTCTCTGCTTGTCTGCTTTTCTCTTCCGTTCCTCCGCTTTTCTGCTTGTTTCTGCTTTTCTTTCTGCTTTCTGCCAGTGTTTGCTACCCACCCGTACCTAACAAATTGCAAACGAAACTAGGACGCAATGAATGAAACGCTTTCCGGCTCCACACTGTTTCGACTTGGTACCTCCACACTGTCCATGGGCTGCAGCTCAGCTCCGTAAAAATCCATACCCGGACGACCCGCGCAAGGGCTCTACGGACATGGCAGAAATTAGGGTAATTTTTCCTGCATCGCACCTGAAAGAATGAATTGTCGACTTCCACCACGCTTCGCCGAGGACTCTCGACAGATTCACACACCACCATATGCCACTGGGTGCATAGTAAAGAGTTTTCACGCAGCTTTCATGCAGTCGTGATCAAAACTATTATCACTTTTGCAGGGAACCTTGCCCTGTCAGCTCACTGGCACTGACCGTGGTATTCTAAAGAGCTTCGGTGATGTCGCGATGTCCTTCTCTCAAAATGCTCGTAACTCCGACATCACTCCCGTGGCCTGTCGGTACATGTCTTCGTTTGTTTCGTGGATAGAGAACGCGAATCGTAACGAAAATCCAACCCTTGCACACTCACTCCCGCGCAGGAGCCTTTCCGCACATCAGGGAGGTTCTTGAAAATGATCTTGAAAATTTACAACCTGAGGAATCACACAACCGACAGGTGTTGTCCTTCCTGCTGCAGGGTTCAACAAGGCGCACCAAGACTTGCAAGCCACCGAGCCCCAGACCCACTGGTCCCTTGCTTGCGTAACTGAGTCTCCCGATCAAGTAAACTTGTTCGCCTTTGCGCAGTATGCCATCAGGTCCAAGTTCTCCTCGGCCAGCACGCACTGCACAGGAAATTGCCACAGTAAGCCAGCCCGACCGCTCGACAAGCCAAAACAGGGTACAGTACGTGTCCTGACACACCTTGCCCAAGCTGCTCACAACTTCTTGCCTGCGGTGGAGAGCAAGTCTGATTGCAATCCGAAGCCCGGTGGTGAAATCGGGCCTGTGTAGAGCGATGCAATACAGAAAGGATGAAAATGCCGTGATGAAATCACACTCCGGCACCTGAGCAGTCATGCGCGTGTCAGCCAAAACGCGCCAAACTCCGCATCCTGAATTCCTGACTGACACTGCCTGGCCATGCATGCGTCTCGACATAGTGGACAGGCACGCAAAGGCCGACACTGGCCACAGCGAGAACCACGAAACATCCCGATCGAATGGGTTCTCGCCTGGCAGCCGTGACGGCAAGATTTCAAGGTACTCGGACATGGAGCCTATCGCATCCAAAACATCTTTTTTTTTGTTCCTGGATCTGCGAGATCATCAACGTCTGCCATCCAGCCTCGCATTTGCCAAACTGAGCGACCATGTCAGGTGACGACATGAGGCTTCGCAAGCATCTGCAAGTCCGCTGCATACAGCCGCATGTGCACTTGCCGATCGTCCAAGCACGACCCTGCTGGAGTACACCCAGAGAGCATAGGGCATGCAACGACCGTAGCTTACATAAACTCCGGCACTTGCAGACTGGAAGCTGGATGGTCAGGAAAAACTTGGTGCGGGGACTTGTCCAAAACGCGGAGCTTGCTCCGAGCACTACGCCACCAAAGGCACATAAACTATTTTCAGCATCGCAAGCGGTAAGTTTCATGATCGGCAAAAGTCACCGAGCCGCAGGCAGAGTTGAACGTATTCCGGCAGTGTATTCGTACACATCATATACATGTCTATACATACTTCTTTGCTCGGTGCTTATGTTGATCTAAAAAGAGTGTTGATGCTCACGTGGAGCATGTTACATGTGTTGACTAGTTCATGTTTCAACGATGACTTGTCATGATTCGGCGCTTCAACCTGGCCGCTTGAATCAGCACCGGCTGCAACATGACAGCTGCGTGGCATCCCGGCTTCAAGGTGATCGCCTACCCAAATCAGCACCGGCATCACCGGCTTCGACGTGAATGCACAGCTGCCTGGCAACCCGGCTTCAAGCTGGTCGTTTCAATCAGCACAGGCTTCGACGTCAATGCACAGCCGCGTGGCATCCCGGCTTGAAATCCACGCAAAGCAACCAATCGTCAAGCAGGTCGTTTGAATCAGTACCGGCTTCGACTTGAATGCACAGCCGCGTGGCATTCAAACGCCAAGCTGGCCGTTGAAATCAACACCGGATTCGACGTGAATGCACAACCGCGCGGCATCCAAGCGTCGAGCTGGTCGTTCAAATCAGCACCGGCTTCAGCGTGAATGCGCAACCGCGTGGCATCCAAGGGTATAGCACGTCGTTCAAACTTGTTTAAATCACTTGAATCAGCACCGGCTTCAACGTGCATGCACTGCCGCGTGGCATCCAAGCGTCAAGCTGGTCGTTCAAATCAGCACCGGCTTCAAAGTAAACCCGGCTTCAAGCTGGTCGTTTCAATCAGCACCGTTTACATCAGCACCGGGGCTTCGGCGTGAATGCACAACGCCGCGCGGCATCCCGGCTATAGGCTGGTGGTTTTACAATCAGCACCGGCTGCCTCGTGAATGCGCAACCGCGTGGCACGCTGGTTGTTTCAATCAGAAGGCCTTCGACGTGAATGCACAACCGCGTGGCATCCCACCTCCAAGCTGAACGTTCAAATCACCATGGCTTGAAGTGAATGCACGCCCGCATGGCATCCCGGCTTCAAGCTGGTCGTTTAACTCAGCAACGGCCTCGGCGTGAATGCACAGCCGCATAGCATCCCGAATTTGACGTGAATGAACGACCGTTGCATCCAAGCGTCAAACTGGTCGTTTAACTCAGCACCGGCTTCGACACGAATTCGCAGCCGCGTGGCATCCAAGCACCGGCTTCGACGTGAATTTATAGCCGCGTGGCATCCAAGCGTCAAGCTGGTCATTTTCATACGCACCGGCTTTTATCAGCACCGGCTTTAACGTGGATGCAGAGACAAACTGGTCGTTTAAATCCTCACGTACCGGCTGCGATGTGAATGCACAGCCGCGTGGCATCCAAGCATCAAGCTGGTTCTTTGAATCAGCACCGGCTTCGACGTGAATGCACAGCCACGTGGCATCCAAGCGTCAAGCTGGTCGATTGAATCAGAAGCGGATTTGACGTGAATGCACATCCAAGCGTCAAGCAGGTCGTTTGAATCAGTACTGGCTTCGACTTGAATGCACAGCCGCGTGGCATTCAAACGCCAAGCTGGCCGTTGAAATCAACACCGGATTCGACGTGAATGCACAACCGCGCGGCATCCAAACGTCGAGCTGGTCGTTCAAATCAGCATCGGCTTCAGCGTGAATGCGCTACCGCGTGGCATCCAAGCGTATAGCTGGTCGTTCAAACTTGTTTAAATCACTTGAATCAGCACCGGCTTCAACGTGCATGCACTGCCGCGTGACATCCAAGCGTCAAGCTGGTCGTTCAAATCAGCACCGGCTTCAAAGTAAACCCGGCTTCAAGCTGGTCGTTTCAATCAGCACCGTTTACATCAGCACCGGGGCTTCGGCGTGAATGCACAACGCCGCGCGGCATCCCGGCTATAGGCTGGTGGTTTTACAATCAGCACCGGCTGCCTCGTGAATGCGCAACCGCGTGGCACGCTGGTTGTTTCAATCAGAAGGCCTTCGACGTGAATGCACAACCGCGTGGCATCCCACCTCCAAGCTGAACGTTCAAATCACCACGGCTTGAAGTGAATGCACGCCCGCATGGCATCCCGGCTTCAAGCTGGTCGTTTAACTCAGCAACGGCCTCGGCGTGAATGCGCAGCCGCATAGCATCCCGAATTTGACGTGAATGAACGGCCGTTGCATCCAAGCGTCAAACTGGTCGTTTAACTCAGCACCGGCTTCGACACGAATTCGCAGACGCGTGGCATCCAAGCACCGGCTTCGACGTGAATTTATAGCCGCGTGGCATCCAAGCGTCAAGCTGGTCATTTTAATAAGCACCGGCTTTAATCAGCACCGGCTTTAACGGGGATGCAGAGACAAACTGGTCGTTTAAATCAGCACGTACCGGCTGCGATGTGAATGCACAGCCGCGTGGCATCCAAGCGTCAAGCTGGTTCTTTGAATCAGCACCGGCTTCAACATGAATGCACAGCCGCGTGGCATCCAAGCGTCAAGCTGGTCGATTGAATCAGAAGCGGATTTGACGTGAATGCACATCCAAGCGTCAAGCTGGTCGTTTGAATCAGCACCGGGTTCGACGTGAATGCGCAGCCGCGTGGCACCCAAACGGCCAGCTGGTCGAATAAACCAGCACCGGCCTCGACGTGAATGGCGTCCAAGCGTCAAACTGGTCGTTTAAGTCAAGAGCGTGGCATCCAAGCGTCGAGCTGGTTGTTCATGTCATCATCGGCTTCCACTTGAATTCACAGCCGCCTTGCATCCAAGCATCAAGCTGGTTTTTCAAAGCAGCACCGCTTTCGACGTGAATGCACAGCCGCCTGGAATCCTAGCGTCAAGCTGGTCGTTTTTTTCAGCACCGGCTTCGACGTGAATGCACAGCCGCCGGGCATTTCAGCATCAGGCTGGTCGCTTGAATCAGCACCGGCTTCGACGTCAATGCACAGCCACGTGGCATCCAAGCGTCAAATTGATCGTGTAAATAAGCACCGGCTTCGACGTCAATGCACAGCCGTGTGGCATCCAAGCGCCAAGCTGCTCGTTCAAATCAGCACCGGCTGGATCCGGCTGGCACGTGTATGCACAGCCGTGTAGCATTCAGGCGTCAAGGTGGCTAATTCAGCACCGGTGTCGACGTGAATGCACAGCCGCGTGCCATCCAAGCGTCAATCGGGTCGTCTAAATATCAGCACCGGCCTCGACGTGAATGCACAGCTGCGTGGAATCCAAGCATCAAGCTGGTCGTCTAAATCAGCACCGGCTTCGACGTGAATGCACAGACGCGTGTCGAGGTCGTCGTTTAAATCAGCACCGGCTTCGACTTGAATCCACAGCCGCGTGGCATCCAATCGTCAAGCTGGTCGGTTGAATTACAACAACGGCTTCGACGTGAATGATCGTGAATGCACAACCGCGTGTCATCCAGTCGTCAAAGTGCTCGCATAAAGCAGCACCAGCTTCACGTGAATGCACAGCCGCATGGCATCCAAGCGTCAAGCTGGTCGTTCAAATCAGCACCGGCTTCGACGTGAATGCACAGCCGCGTGGCATCCAAGCGTCAACCTGTGCGCTTGAATCAGCACCGGCTTCGACGTCAATGCACAGCCGCGTGGCATCCAAGCGTCACGCTGGTCGATTAAATCAGCGCCGACTTTGACGTGCATGAAAAGCCACATGTCATCTAAGCGTCAAACTGGTCGTTTAAATCAGCACCGGCGTCGAAGAGAATGCACAACCGCATGGCATCCAAGCGTCCAACTGGTCGTTCAAATCAGCACCGGCTTCGACGTGAATGCACAGCCGCGTGGGATCCAAGCGTCAAGCTGGTCTTTCAAATCAGCACCGGCGTCGACGTGAATGCACAGCCATCCATGTGGCATCCAAACATCAAGCTGATCGTTCACATCAGCACCGGTTTCGACGTGAATGCACCGCCGCGTGGAATCCAAGCTTCAAGCTGGTCGCTAAATTCGACGTGAATGCACAGCCGCTGGCATCCAAGCGTCAAGCTGGTCGTTGAAATCAGCACCGAGATCGACGTGAATGCACAGCCGCGTGGCATCCAAGCGTCAAGCTGGTCGTTCAAATCAGCACCGGCTTCGACGTGAATGCACAGCCGCGTGGGATCCAAGCGTCAACCTGTTCGCTTAAATCAGCACCGGCTTCGACGTCAATGCACAGCCGCGTGGCATCCAAGCGTCACGCTGGTCGATTAAATCAGCGCCGAGTTTGACGTGCATGAAAAGCCACATGTCATCTAAGCGTCAAACTGGTCGTTTAAATCAGCACCGGCGTCGACGTGAATGCACAACCGCATGGCATCCAAGCGTCCAACTGGTCGTTCAAATCAGCACCGGCTTCGACGTGAATGCACAGCCGCGTGGGATCCAAGCGTCAAGCTGGTCTTTCAAATCAGCACCGGCGTCGACGCGAATGCACAGCCATGTGGCATCCAAACATCAAGCTGATCGTTCACATCAGCACCGGTTTCGACGTGAATGCACCGCCGCGTGGAATCCAAGCTTCAAGCTGGTCGTCTACATATCAGCACCGGCTTCGACGTCAATGCACAGCTGCGTGGCATCCAAGCGTCAAGCTGGTCGTCTGAATCAGCACCGGCTTCGACGTGAATGCACAGCCGCGTGGCATTCAAGCATCAACGTCGTCGTGTAAATCAGCACCTTCGTCGACGTGACTGCACAGCCGCGTGGCATCCAATCGTCAAGCTGGTCGGTTGAATCACAACAACTGCTTCGACGTCAAGGTGCTCGAAGACATCAGCACCGGCTTCAACGTGAATGCACAGCCGCGTGGCATCCAAGCGTCAAGCTGGTCCTGTTTATCAGCACAGAAAGCAATGTGAATGCACAACCGCATGGCATCCAAGCGCCAAGCTGGTCGTTCAAATCAGCACCGGCTTCGACGTGAATCCACAGCCGCGTGGCATCCAAGTGTCAGGCTGGTCGTTTGCGACAGCACCGGCGTCGACGTGAATGCACAGCCACGTGGCATCCAAGCGTCAAGCTGGTCGTTTCAATCATTTCTATGCATTGAACACGGTGTCTCGCCTGGTATTTGTGCACGGCCGTTTGACATCCTGCTTTCATCACGAGTGCTGTTTGGAATTTATATGCAGCACCGAAACGTGGAATCCCGACTTTCAAGGTTCATGATCGTGGAAGAGAAGTTGGGAGGAAGCTGTGCATTTTAACAAGATCCAATTTGCGAATCTTTGCTTAGCTGCAAAAGCAGCCATCAAGCTTGTTGAAACACGTCCCATTGTGAAGTTTGTGCACCGGCTTCAAGTTGCACATGAAGCGCCTCCGCTTGGCAAAATTGTACGGCAACGTGGCAGGCCGGATTCCGACAACCAATGCAATTCTATTGCAAGCGGCGTGCCGTCTCCAATATAGGCTCTTTTGGTTGGAAACACCGACGCATGGCATTTCGATGCATTTCGGTGTCAAGAACGAAACGTTGTATTTCCGTTCCAAGCTGCGCGTGGTCGGCAGGACGTGCAGAACAGTTTTCGCAACCGCATGGTATAGCGTGGTATCTCGGTTTCCAGCGGCATGGCATCTCCAACAAGTTGCGGCGTGGAAATCATCGGACATCGGCTTCGTTTTTTCGGTTTCACAGTGGCTGCCAAGTCGACATCTCATCGCACAGCTGCGTGGTATGTTCCAAAAGGCTGTGGCTCGAAAACTATTGCGCCACATTGGTAATGCAGCTTCAAGCTGTGCAACAGGCTGCCAAATGCAAAAACATCACAAACCGTGGTACATGCGCAAGATTTCAGCGTCAAAGACGTGGACTCCACATCTGCGACATGGAAATTGTCGCACAACAGCGTGATAATTAGGAAGCTTCATCTCGTCTCAGGGTTCCCTGAGGCATCAATTTTTTAGGATCACTTCCAACGCACGAAGGCAGGGCGAAGGGTAGCGCGTTCCTGAGCTCAGCCAACGCTCCAGGCTCCCGCCGGCCTGCCATTCGCGCCGAAGCTGAGCCTCAGCTCCTCCCGTTGGTCCTGGCGTTCGTGTCCATGTTTGCAGTCCTGTCTCACGCTGCTCTTCGAGAAGAAATCTCGGTGCCAAGCGACATCACCCAGACAGGATTCGGAAAGAGAGTTTTGGTTCACGGTTGATTGATATAGGGGCCTAAATAATTACCAATATTACCAATACTATTTTGCGGGCTCCGTATTTTTATTATAGTATAAGATTCCCCAAAACCCCATTCAAACTATCAAGGCGCCGTTTGTGCGAGACTGGGCCCCGAGGCGTCCCAGACAAGGCCCAGGTTCACACTTCTCAGGTGGGGTTAAGGCTGAGTGTGTTTTCAACTGACACACCTCTTGGCTAAATGTAGAGTACCGTAGCGCCACTCATCGTCTACTCCGCATGTTACTCGGGTGGTTGTCAAAATTAGAGTCCCTTGTTGGGTCCCTATTGTAATACGCCACCTATTTTTTGGGGTATCCAAAAAGGGGCCCTAATTTTGACAACCACCCACTCGGACCTGCAGATCCTGAAACCACCTGCTGGTGGCTCCTACGTCGTCTCGACTCCCACCCGCGAAACTCCAAGTTCCAAGGAGATCTTCGACGGATGCGCTGTTAAAGCCTAGTAGTAGAGTAGGTGACCTTCAAGCTTTTTTTGGTAGTATAGTCCCTATATAATCCCTATATAACCAGAAAGGTTAATCTTTAGTTCCCCATGATACAAGTAGGAAAGGCTATGGAAGCCTGGAAACCTGCCTGCCACCCGATTCCAAACCTAGCAGGCTACTGTCCAACCTAAGTTTCGTTTCCGCCTTGGCCAGCACCAAAAAATCAATATGAATATCTAGTTGCAGTTTCCTTTTACAAATCCTATCTTGTACCTTGATCAGTACCGTCTAATATACCCCCACATCATGTGTTTGTCATGAATGCCCCTACGTCATGTACCTTCGGACTCTTCGAGCCACCTCCTCACGCACGTCTTCTCAAGCCACATATCGAGGGTACAGGTCCTTGCAGAAGCCTCCTCAAGGGTTGCTATAAGGCTTCTATTTTTGTTTAGGGTTTAAGACTCCATGTACCTATATACAGTATACAGTTTATATGCAGATTCTTATAGGCCTTAAACCACTTATCTGTCTCCAGCGCTTTGGGAGGTCTCTTCTAGATCGGCTGATACATGCCACTCCTAAGAGTTGCTCGAAGCCTTATGAAGCTCCGAAGACTGGGCCAGACATCCAAAAGCCCAAAAACCCGAAACTAAACAACAACTACCTGGACCCCAACAGTATATAGAATAATGGCCTTTTGTGGGTGTTGGTATTGGGCCATAATTTGACCTACTTTGGGGGGTTTAGGTACGTGCTTTGTTGCCTGGCACTGCTCGGCCATGCTCTGGCCGCGGTGCGCGCGTGTTCGGCGCCGTGCCGAGCACTTTGGGGGGCTCCAGGCTTAAGGGCTCCAGGTTAAGGTTATCGGTTCGGACCTGTGCATAGACTTGAAGTTTGTGTCGGTTCAGGGCTTTCGGCGTTGTCATCCGGACTCAGGGATCTGGAATTGCGCAACTCAAGGTTGGCAGATGTTGAGAGACTTACGCAGCATGTCGGCATGCTGTGCGTGCGTGTGTGGGTGGGTGTCGAGGCGCTGTCGGGCCATCCAAGGAGTTGGGAGCTTTGGGTTCAAGAGTCTGCCGTTCCTCCTGCTTTTTCGAGTGTATTTTTTCTCCGCCCGGGGATTAATTCAATTCTTTCCGGCGGGTTGTTGGGCTGCCCGTGTGCGGGACCCTTCGACTCTTGTAAGCTGCTGAGCTTGATGCAAGGTCATGACCAAGGCCTCATCTGACTGCCCAGCCTCCTGGAACTGCTGCAGTTTCGAAAGAAGCGATAGACTCGATCCGGGACCCTAGGTGGCCCTAGATGCTCGATCCTTTTTGCGGCAGTCCAAAACCTGGCCAGATTCTGACCATCATTGGCGTACAAAGTGAATTGATCCAGCTGACGTTGAGCCCCCCCCCACCCCTGGACTTTGTCGGTGTTTCGTAGGCCGCTGGCCACGTCGTCCGCTCTACGGGGCGGAGGCAGATTTGC
This sequence comes from Symbiodinium sp. CCMP2592, assembly GCA_905221615.1. Lineage (NCBI taxonomy): Eukaryota > Dinophyceae > Suessiales > Symbiodiniaceae > Symbiodinium > Symbiodinium sp. CCMP2592. The sequence goes on from CAJNDT010000172.1 coordinate 158,133, forward strand.
CAAGAATGGAGGCTTTGCTTGTGGGTTGATGCTGTTATAGGGGCTTCAATTTTGGGGGTATATGATATACATATATACCATAATTATAACAAGGAGCCCCCAAAACCCTATTCTAATTATAAAGCCCTACACTACTGCTATTCGTGTGGTCTCGGTTCGGGGTATGCTGGCTTTGCTAGCATGATCTGTCATGCTCTCGTCTTCCCGTTCATCTTACGGCTTCGAGAGGTGATGTGCGAGCCGTGCTGCACAGTGAATCCCGCCCAAACCGCGAAGACTGCGACTGCTGTACCCAGCTTGACTGGACCCCAAATGTGTGTAGAATAACAGCCTTCTACGGGTATTGGGCCATTATTTTACCTACTTTGGGGGTTTAGGTGTGGGTAAAGTACTTTACCTTGCATCCATCCTCGAACGGCTACCACAGAAGCCGCCACAAGCTTCGCCTCAGAGTCTCAAGGCACGGAATCAGGCACAGTCTCGTCTCGTGGCCTTACAGAGCACCCTGCAGTTGCAGGCACCGCCACAAAGGTGGTCGTCTCGTGCATAGGGCCAGGACCTGTGAGCACGTCTGTGTGCGAGGACTCTGGAAAGAATCCCCAAGTCACGCTCCATGGTCTTGACCAACACTGGGCCCCGGTGCCTTTTTGAAGGACTGGAACCTGAGGCTCGAGCAGACAGTCGTGCTTGTTACTGGGCCAACCGTTCAGCTGCTGCCGGGGAGCGGAATTCTGAGCTGTGCAGCGTAGCCGATTAGAAGCACCGCTCATGAGAGTGACACCTGCGCCCAAGACGGCTTATGGTGTGACGGACTTGAACATGACCGGAGCCACCACAAAGCTGCATCTTCACCCTGGAAGTCACCTCTTATTTGTGTATTTATCCATTCACTGCGACCGTTCCGAAACACCCGCAGCATCCCATCTCCCCCATCTGGCCTCCAGACTTCCAAGCCACCTACGATGCCAAAGAACAGGAAAAGGAAGGCTCTCACAGCCTCACATGTGCCGCAAACTCGAAGAGTTCCGGTATTGTCACAGTAACACTGTCTCAACTCAACCCTCAGCATGTGCAAGAGCTCCCGAGTCTCCAGCGGACACATTGCCGAGGTGGGAACCAGAGCTGATGACCGTGTTCACGCGCACCTCGTGCTGTCAGCAGAAACGAGCATCCTGCTTTTTGGTCGAAGCACGAAGCGACATGCCAACAGCTGCTTCTAGCGCTCAGCACGCCTGTCTGCGTAAGTCTCCCACATCTCCCCCGACCTTCATCTGCGGAACCCGCGATGAATTCCAGCCAGTTCCAGGCCTTCAAGAAATCCGCAGTCCAGAAGAACACCTACGACCTCACACCCTCAGCTGCTGCCCCAACTCACCGACGAGATGCACGACTCTTGGGTCAGAATTTGCTCAAGTTGCGGATGCGGAGTCCGATGCATCAACTACCATCGCATTTCTGCTTGGCTTAAATTCAATCACAAATGCACTGCAGAAATTGGCACGGGCTGGAAGTTCCACAACAGCTGTTTTGGATGGTTCCAGTCGAGAAAAACTTGGCACGTCGGATGTGAAAACCCTATTTTTGCAGGCGTCCTATAACTTCCCAAAAAATAAAACAAAAAACACCTATGAAGCTCAAAAAGGACGTATGAATGCTGGTACAGTTTTGTTTCCCGTGTCCACGGGCGTGTTCATTTCGCATGTGATCGCATGTTCGCACGCGTGTTCGCACGTTCAAGTGTTTGCGCGGGTCTTCGCGTGGTCGCACGGGTGTTGGCGTGTTCGCTTGTTCCTGTGGGTGTTCACATGTTGGCGGGTGGTCGTGGGTGTTTGCGGGGTTGTTCGCATGTTCACGTTGGTGCTTGAATGCACTGATGTGTTCACACGGGTGTTCGTGTTCGTGTGGGTGTACCAGGTTCGCACGGGTGTTCGCGTGTTCGTGCCGGTGTTGGCGTGTTCATGCAGGTGTTCACGCGCTTGGGCCATGCATGCTCCTTTTCTCAGAACGGATGGGACCATGGACGTCATCATGGTTCGGCCATGGATGCTCTGTTCTCAGGTCGGGTTAGACTCCGGCGTCATCATGGTTGGGCCGGCCATGTGTGCGGGTGTGTGCGCTCGCCTACTATCCACCCACCACCATCCTGCTCTGATCTTATCCCGGCGACGTACCCGGTGGTTGACCCTAACACCATGGGTGGCATCGTGGATTATCCGCTTCTTATCCTTCTCCTCATCTCATCCTCGTAAATCACGGCCAAAGAGGAGCCCGAATCTGGATTTGAACTCTCCCTTCGGCGACGTCCTCCTCGAACTTAGCGCACGAACTCCTTGTGGCCCCTGTACCGAAATGCAGTTCGGGACCCAAGCTAGCGCCGGCTCCCAGGGAGCTTTGTCTAACATGCACGAGGTTTGCTCCTCGCTCTGTAGGCGGAAGGGTTGTCCAAGTGGTACATCCATTATCTTCCTCGCTGACGTCATGTCCTTCTATCCACTTGTGGAAGAGCCCGAGGATCTCCTTGTGAAGCTGGTCATCACGAACTAACTGGCAGCCGTTGGAAAGCCTCCTTCTCGTTCTCCTTTTCTTTCTCCTTCTCCCCTGCCGCACTATCTCGCGAAGCTTTGAGCGCAGCCTGTCCCACGATGGTGGATGTCACCATACCTCAAGCCCACGTAGTGGCCTGTGTTATCCATGTCCGGCATCCATTTTGGCACTGGATCGAGGCAACTGATCAAACCATGCTCGGCTTCCCGGACTTGGTCCACAAGGGCCTCGGTGGAAGGCCACCGAGTGTATAGCTGTAGTGACTGTAGTGAGGTTAGCTCGGCGTGTTGTGGCCATTGCCACATTGTCGCCGGCCGCTCTCCCCGGCGCGTCCTGGCATAGCTTCAAGGTCTCAGGCTGCTCCAGGACGGATTGGGTCGGTGGAAGGGAGAAGTCCGCGAAGATATTGCCTTGGGTCGCCTGGTCTCTTTGCAAGGTAGCACACGGCGGGTGACATCACGACACAATGTCGCTGGTCCATTTCGCTTGCATATCCAAGTACTTCTTGCCTTGGTGAGTCGAGAGGGAGCGTTTGTAGGCTACCACGCCTATCCTTGCCGGAGAAGAGGTAGCGTGCGCAGGCGCCGAGCCCGCACATGCCGTAGCTGGATGCTCGCCACGGCACTTCATACAAACATGAACGAAGCGGCTACAGACCTGCTTAGCATTAATATGAAAACATATCGCGGTGCGATTGTACTTATCCTTTCGACCTTATGTTTCTTGTTGTTACTCTTGCCCTTGCCGTCCTTCTTGCTCGGAGGTCTATCCGTGTTCCAGGGCTGGGGCCTCTGAGAACACGAGGAAAGCAGAGTCGTGAACTGTCTCTCCTTGGCTTGGTAGCCGCATCTTTCCAGGGCTGAACCAATACAACTGTGAAGCTTATCCCCTCAGCATCCCCGCATTCTCATACGATAGCACAAGGGTCCACGGCACGGTGGGGCTAGCGACCCACTAGCCTCGTTCGACCGTAGCCCATAGCAGTAGTCTCATGAAAGGTCGTCCTTGCATTTCTCGAATAGCTGAAAACCAATATCCTTCAGCTCGGCTCGCCATGGGCGGTGAGCCCGATCATCAAGCACAGTTCGCCGAGATAGCCTTCTTCAGGACCACGGCGTCCTTGCTGGTCCAGTGATCACCAGCGTCTCCGGATCTATCTCGTCCCAAGATAGCACTTCGTTCAGGAGCTCAGCCCTGAACCCATCTCTAGCTCGTCGGGTGTCCTCTGAACTCGGGCTCTCCAAACTTTTGGGCCAAGGCTTGCCTCCTAGATGAGTACTGGTTTCATTCGCCGTTTCCCGATCTCCAAGCCGCAGCAATGGCCCGATTGGTCAGGCTGGCCTTTGGATCAATCGAGAAGTCCTTCGCCAAGTAGCAACGACTGCCTTGAGGTCGGCTTCGCCAGTGAAGCTGACCAAGAACTTGGGTATCGTGTCCATCCATGCCCTGAACAAGCTAGCCTGAACCCTCGCCCCTTGCACTTTGAACCCTCGCCCCTTGCACTTTGAACCCTCGCCCCTTGCACTTTGAACCCTCGCCCCTGCCCCTGCACTTTGAACCCTCGCCCTTTGCACTTTGAACCCTCGCCCCTTGCACTTTGCACCCTCGCCCTTTGCACTCTTTACGCTGGATGCGATTCTGCGTCACAGGCTTGCTGAGCCCAGTTCTATCGGACGGGCGTTCCCTCATTCCTCTCTATCCGAGAGCGCGGTTAACACGTCGGACTAGTCTCCAAACTCGAGATGAAATGCCCTTTGTGTCGCCGAGAGATGCGAGGAGCCTCTATCCACTTCTGTCTGGCTGCCGAACCTAGCCACACGACAGAGCACTTGCTCACACCGTACTTGTCCGGCAGGCTGTGTGGTGATCTAGCCTCTGGCTGGAGGAAAGCCCCACCTTCTATCCTTGCCTTTTCCGGCAGCTTTGGCCTGCAGCCATGGCAGGTGTGTGTATCCAGGATCGTCCGCATGCGTTTATTGCGTTGGTTAGCCCGGCAACTATCACAAACCAACTGTACGACGAAAAAGAGCCCCACGGCGTTAGCTCAGCATTTCGGCAGCGTACCCAGCCAGTATCCGGGACATTGTCGGCTAGCTCTATCCCTCGTCTTGACACAAAATTCGACGAAGCCGGCAGGTGGATGATTCTAGCCTGCCTTCATCGGCGACCTCTGTCCGACAGCTCGCAGAGTGCTCTATCCCGATGCTCGTAGCTAGCCAACGGCCGCTGGTGCCTGCCACATTTGGTTGAATTTATTTTTGCGGGCCCCACGGTCTGCCCTTCGATTGGCTGGCAACGCGGAGGAGCACGTAGCCGATGTGCACGACAATTCAAGTCGGGCATGGGCTGACTCGGCGCTATCTTTCTCACCGCACCCTTCGGCTAGCACCTCTAGATCAGCTTCAGGGCGTAATGTAAGATACCATGTCTTTCGACGCTTGCTCAAGCTTGGACGTTAAACCATGTAAGTACACAGCCCGTTTCGCGACCATCACGCACTCAAGAATCTTGAGCACGACACCGTGTCGTGAAACCGGCGACACTGATGGATTTCCACTTGTTCAACTACGATCAACAACTCAGCACCAAGCTAGACAAGCTATTGTCCATCAATACCCAAGCTCAAGAATCACGTAGCGCAAGCCAGCATGTCTTTTGTTGCTTACTTACGTCTTGGCCTGAAACCCTAAAGCTGCACGGTCTCGGCCACCAAGGCTTCCCTTGCATGTTTAACATAAGAATACCTTATCGGTTACAGCTTACACAAAATCGTGCTGTAACCATCATACCCTGAAGACGATTGAGCAACGACACCGATTGGTTTCAGTTTGTCGATCTATGCTTTACCTCCCAGCACCATTCTAGACTAGCTGTCGTCCATCAATACCCCAAACCCGAAAAGCACATCATGTGCACCATCATGTCTTGTGCTTCAGTAAGTTCTCAAACCCTAAAACTACATGCTGGTCTCAGGTTGTTCAACTTCGCTTAAAAATCTCACCACTCAGAGCTAGTCAGCTACTTTCGTCCGTCAATACCCAAACCTGCAAATCAGGTAGCATAAGCCACCATGACTTGTGTCGCGTATATACTAAGTTTAGACATTGAACCAGCACATCATTAAGGATAGTACCCACGTCATCAGCAACAATTGATGCATCACGCCCTGTGACTGTGAGCTCCAGCTCCTCCGTGGCCAAAGCCAAGAAGGTGTACCAAAAGGAAAGACTCGCACCCTACCAGGTAAAAGCGATAGGCGTATCACTTGGCGTACATTAGTCCAGTCCCGCTGCACAGAGGTTCGCACCACTTCTGAGAAAGAAATCAAACGGCATTTTGGGAGGTCATCACGGCGGCGCGCAGCTTCGGACACCAACCTGCGCTGCGCCTTTGACCTTCCAGGGTTGGGCAAACAATTCGAAAACGGGTGTAACCGGCATTGGTGAGGGATACAGCATAAGCAGTAAGTGCTGCTGTCACGGTCGACAATGGATGAATAGGCCTCAAGAGTGGCATCCTTCCGCACCATTCTCGCCTTCTGAACAACGTCATCTTCAAAAGAAGTCATGCCTCGACCGGCGACGTCTCTCGACGCGCTTGAGACTCTGGCATCGATTCCTCTTACGCCTTGGCGAGCTGCAGCCTCTGTGATGAGCATTGCCTCGCGTCGAGGACCCGAAGCCGCTGGTTGCTCGTCGGCACGGCCATACCTGTAAGGACGTGGAGGTGCACTGGTTTGGGGCAACGGCGTCCACCAGAATGCCCCCAGCATTGCGCGTGACGTGGGTGGCCACTCCAGTGGAAATACACGTCGTTTTCCATGCAGGACCTGGTTGAGCAATGACCGTACCCTTTGGACGGCATCGGCCCTCTGCGTTATGGAGGGCATTCATTGACTGCGGCACGGCGACACGTACAGGTGGAATGACCTCGGGCACAATCTCCACAACAGCCGAAGATGCGCTCTTCTCGTGTGGCTGTAGCAATAAACTTTTATCAGGAGCAGGTCCAACAGCCACGACCGCCATCTCCTCATCGACGACGATGTCGGCATCTTGACCATGTATTTACACTCAGTATTGCATCACCACACAAGACGAGCTATCGTGCATCAGTACCCAAACCCGAAAATCGCGCAGCGTAACCCACCAAGTCCGTTGTTGCTATTACTGACCTTAAACCCGAAAACTAGACAGTCTCGGCCACCAAAGCTTCCGCTGCATGTCCAACATTGCATTCGAACACCTTATCGACCTTATCGGCTTTAAACGTTTAGAGTTTAGAGCTTACATAAACCGTTTCATGACCACCATACGCTGACACATCATGAGATCAGCGACACCGGTCGGTTTCAATTTGTACTACTGCGTCACTATGCTCAACAACACTAGCTATCGTCCACCAGTACCCAAACCAGACAATCACTCAGTGCACGCCACCATGTCTTTTGTTGCCTACTGAAGTGTAGACCTGACACGACCCTAACATTACACAGTCTCGGCCACCGAAGCTTCCGCTGCATACCTAACGTACGAATACCTTTTATCGGCTGGAAACGATTAGAGCTTACACAAACCGTTTCGTGACCATCACACGCCGACTCATGGGAGCAGCGACACCGACGGGGACACTGCCGTCCTATCCATCACCATCCCCACGACCCAGAAACACCTAACACAGCTAGCAGCTAGCACTGGACAATCTCCTTTTTCATGTATTTGGAAAGCTGCCAGTTATAGCCTGGAGATTATCGCATGATCGCTAGTCGAATCGCCACTCAGGCTACCTTTGGAGAGCACGAGTAGCCGGCTCTTGATTGGTGAGCTGGTTGCGGTCTTTTCTTATCTGCTTCAGCTGTAGTTCCCGGCTCTTGTGGGATAGCTCTTCGGCCATCTCCATTAAAACTAGCATAGACGGATACTTGGTCGTCATTGCCTTCCATGGCAGGGCTTCATTGGACTTGTTTTTGGTAGCGCGGGTGGCAACTCCCGAGGTTGTCCTATCCAAGCCCTCAAAAAACCAGAGACGTATCCCGATAGCGACCACCTTGTTCGGCTCACCTTTGGCGATTGCGCCAGGCGCAGGGTCCCGGCTTGCCCTCTCCTATCTCCAGGAAGCGCCGCGGCGCCCCATCCAAGCTCTATCCGTCTCAGCCATCAGCGTCAGTGTAGAAACTCACGGTAGCCCAGAATGCAGCTTGACGGGCAGTTATAATAGCCGGTTTTCAATGAGTCGGCAAGCCAGGTAGCATTGTAGCATGCAGCTAACGAGTCTCCTCTCCCTGTATCAACATGATCTCTTTCACACCGTTGACCTTGCCAAGCTTCTCGCAGAGCCAACTTGCTGGCCAAGGCAGTCATAGCTGGCAATGTTTCTGCCTGCTGTCAGCAGGCTGCCCTGGCCGAGCTCGGCCACCTTCTTTCACGCTTCTCCCACAAACCTCGTCGCACCTGACCAGAAGGTAGTCCGGCAAGTTGAGGGCACAAACGGTCACGTGTCTCTTCAAGGTGCTGGGCCGCGGGCAGGAGATTATATGCGTCACTCTCCACGCGGTGGTGCTGGAGGTCTAAGTCTAAGCTGGGCGCTTGAGAGTCTGGCATCGATTGCTCTTGGGCCTTGGCGAGCTGCAGCTTCCGTGATGAACTGTGCCTGCATGGCCCTTCGGCCTTGTGGTTGGCTTGGCTTGACAGGACCTGGAGGCACTGGGCCTGGACGCTCGAGCAAAGCAGCTGTTGGTTGCTCGTTGGCACCGCCAGACCTCAATTGTAAAAGAAGTGGAGGTGCGCTCGTTTGGTCACTGGTGTCCACCGAGAAGCGCGCAGCGAGTAGCCACTCCAGTGGAAGCACAAGTCGTTTTCCACGTAGTACCTGGCTTAGCAACGATCGTGCCCTTAGACGGCCTCTCCGTGACGGAGGGCATCGACTCGTCTTTTTGAACGGTACTTGCTATCCTCGTCTCACGCGGCGGTCGCAATGAACTTTCATTGGCAGCAGGTTCAACACCCACGACCACCATCTCCACATTGTTTGTACCAGTACGCTCAACAAGTCAGCACCAAGCTAGACTAGTTATCGTCCATCAGTACCCAAGCCCGAAAATCATGCAGCGTAAACATTCACGTCTTCGGTTGCCTACTTATAGGTGTGGACCTTAAACCCTAGACTTGAACAGTGCGGCCACCAAAACTTCCGCCGCACATGCGCGTAATATAACAACAACTTATCGGTTAGAGCTTACATAAACCGTTTCGTGATGTTCGACTACGCCCAACATCTCAGCACTACACTGGCAAGCCCGAAAATCACGTAGCGTACACCACCACATCTTTTGTTGCTTAAGTAAGTGTAGACCTGAAACCCTACACTCACCCTGTCTCGGCAATCAAAGCTTCCGCTGCACACTTAACCCAAAAAAAGTCTTACTGGTTAGCGCTTACACAACCCGTGTCGCAACCATCATACGCTCAAAACGTTTGAGCACGACATCGCTTCATGAGCTCCGCGACACCGATTGGTTTCAGTTGGTTCAGCTAGGGTCAAGATCCCAGCACCAATCCACACTAGCACTAGCCACCGTCCATCAATGCCCAAACCCGAAAATCACGTACCTTAAGCAAGCCACCATGCCTTTGTTGCTTAATTGCATCAAAGCCCAAATTTACACAATCTCTGAAAGCTTCCGCTGCACACTTAACATACAAACGAGCTTACACAATCCGCTTCCTGACCATCAGACGCAGATGCTTCATGAGATCAACGACACCGACGGGTTTCAGTTTGTTGCTACCCTCAGCATCCCACCACCACACAAGACGAGCTACATCGTCGATCAGTACCCAAACCCGACAATCACGCAGCGTAAGCCGCCATGTCTTCTGTTGCTTACTTAAGTTTAGACCTGAAACGCAACAGTTTTCACAGTCTCGGCCACCAAAGCCTCCTCTGCATACTTAACATCAGAATATCTCATCGGCTGGTCACACAGCCGTGTCGTAAGCATCATAGGCTGAAGAGTCTTTTTGAGCACGACATCTGAGATCAGCGACACCGATTGCTTTCAATTTGGTCAACTGCGCTCAACATCTCAGCACCAATCTAGACTATCGCCCATCAGAACCAAAACCTGCAAATCATAAGGTGTAAACCACCACGACTACTGTTGCTCAAGTAAATGTCTCAACCCCTAAAACGACACAGCTTCGGTTACCGCAGCTTCTGCTGCATACGTACCGCACGAATACCTTATGGGTCAGAGAATACACAAGCCGTAACGTAGCCCTCATACTTTGTATACTTTTGCGCACAACACCGCTTCATGAGATCCGCGACACCGCTTCGTTTCAGTTCGGTCAACTACGCTCAACATTGCTGCACCAATATAGACTAGCTCCATCAGAACCCAAGGCAATCATGTAGCGTAAACTACCATGCCTTTTGTTGCTTCCTTAAGTGTAGACCTTCGACCCTAAAATTGAACAGTCGCGGCCACCAAAGCTTCCGCTGCTGGTTACAGCTTGCACATACCGTTTCATGACAACCACACGCTGATGCATGCTGAGATCAACGACACCGATAAGTTTGAGTTTACGCATGTACACTCAACAACTCATCACCAAGCTAGACTAGTTATCGTCCATCAGTACCCAAGCCCGAAAATCATGTAGAGTAAACCACCATGTCTTTGGTTGCCTACTTATAAGTGTGGACCCTAAACCCTAGACTTGAACAGTGCGGCCACCAAAACTTGCTGAGATCAACTACACCGATAGGTTTGAGTTTACGCATGTACACTCAACAACTCGTCACCAAGCTAGACTAGTTATCGTCCATCAGTACCCAAGCCCGAAAATCATGTAGCGTAAACCACCATGTCTTTGGTTGCCTACTTATAAGTGTGGACCCTAAACCCTAGACTTGAACAGTGCGGCCACCAAAACTTCCGTCGCACATGCGCCTAATATAACAACAACTTATCGGTTAGAGCTTACATAAACCGTTTCGTGATGTTCGACTACGCCCAACATCTCAGCACTACACTGGCAAGCCCGAAAATCACGTAGCGTACGCCACCACATCTTTTGTTGCTTAAGTAAGTGTAGACCTGAAACCCTACACTCACCGTGTCTCGGCAATCAAAGCTTCCGCTGCACACTTAACCCAAAAAAAGTCTTACTGGTTCGCGCTTACACAACCCGTGTCGCAACCATCATACGCTCAAAACGTTTGAGCACGACATCGCTTCATGAGCTCCGCGACACCGATTGGTTTCAGTTTGTTCAGCTAGGCTCAAGATCCCAGCACCAATCCACACTAGCCACCGTCCATCAATGCCCAAACTTTGTTGCTTAATTGCATCAAAGCCCAAATTTACACAGTCTCTGAAAGCTTCCGCTGCACACTTAACATACAAACGAGCTTACACAATCCGCTTCCTGACCATCAGACGCAGATGCTTCATGAGATCAACGACACCGACGGGTTTCAGTTTGTTGCTACCCTCAGCATCCCACCACCACACAAGACGAGCTACATCGTCGATCAGTACCCAAACCCGACAATCACGCAGCGTAAGCCGCCATGTCTTCTGTTGCTTAGTTAAGTTTAGAACTGAAACGCAACAGTTTTCACAGTCTCGGCCACCATAGCCTCCTTTGCAAATTTAACATAAGAATATCTCATCGGCTGGTCACGCAGCCGTGTCGTAAGCATCATAGGCTGAAGAGTCTTTTTGAGCACGACATCTCTGAGATCAGCGACACCGATTGCTTTCAATTTGGTCAACTGCGCTCAACATCTCAGCACCAATCTAGACTATCGTCGATCAGAACCCAAACCTGCAAATCAGAAAGTGCAAACCACCACGACTACTGTTGCTTAAGTAAGTGTCCCAAACCCTAAAACGACACAGCTTCGGTTACCGCAGCTTCTGCTGCATACTTACCGCACGCATACCTTATGGGTCAGAGAATACACAAGCCGTAACGTAACCCTCATACTTTGTTTAGACTAGCTCCATCAGAACCCAAGGCAATCATATAGCGTAAGCTACCATGCCTTTTGTTGCTTCCTTAAGTGTAGACCTTAAACCCTACAACTGAACAGTCGCGGCCCAAAGCTTCCGCTGCTGGTTACAGCTTACACATACCGTTTCATGACAATCACACGCTGCTGCATGCTGAAGTCAACGACACCGATAGGTCTGAGTTTACGCATGTACGCTCAACAACTCATCACCAAGCTAGACTAGTTATCGTCCAACAGTACCCAAGCCCGAAAATCATGTAGAGTAAACCACCATGTCTTTGGTTGCCTACGTATAAGTGTAGACCTTAAACCCTAGACTTGAACAGTGCGGCCACCAAAACTTCCGTCACACATGCGCGTAACATAACAACAACTTATCGGTTAGAGCTTACATAAACCGTTTCGTGATGTTCGACTACGCCCAACATCTCAGCACTACACTGGCAAGCCCGAAAATCACGTAGCGTACGCCACCACATCTTTTGTTGCTTAAGTAAGTGTAGACCTGAAACCCTACACTCACCCTGTCTCGGCAATCAAAGCTTCCGCTGCACACTTAACCCAGAAAAAGTCTTACTGGTTCGCGCTTACACAACCCGTGTCGCAACCATCATACGCTCAAAACGTTTGAGCACGACATCGCTTCATGAGCTCTGCGACACCGATTGGTTTCAGTTGGTTCAGCTAGGGTCAAGATCCCAGCACCAATCCACACTGGCCACCGTCCATCAATGCCCAAACCCGAAAATCACGTACCAAAAGCCAGCCACCATGCCTTTGTTGCTTAATTGCATCAAACGCCAAATTTACACAGTCTCGGAAAGTTTCCGCTGCACACTTAACATACAGACGAGCTTACACAATCCGCTTCCTGACCATCAGACGCAGATGCTTCATGAGATCAACGACACCGACGGGTTTCAGTTTGTTGCTACCCTCAGCATCCCACCACCACACAAGACGAGCTACATCGTCATTCACCCAAACCCGACAATCACGCAGCGTAAGCCGCCATGTCTTCTGTTGCTTACTTAAGTTTAAACCTGAAACGCCAAAGCCTCCTTTGCATACTTAACATAAGACTATCTCATCGGCTGGTCACACAGCCGTGTCGTAACCATCATAGGCTGAAGAGTCTTTTTGAGCACGACATCTTTGAGATCAGCGACACCGATTGCTTTCAATTTGGTCAACTGCGCTCAACATCTCAGCACCAATCTAGACTATCGCCCATCAGAACCCAAACCTGCAAATCAGAAAGTGTAAACCACCACGACTACTGTTGCTTAAGTAAGTGTCCCAAACCCTAAAACGACACAGCTTCGGTTACCGCAGCTTCTGCTGCATACGTACCGCACGAATACCTTATGGGTCAGAGAATACACAAGCCATAACGTAACCCTCATACTTTGTGTACTCTTGCGCACAACACGGCTTCATGAGATCAGCGACGCCGCTTCGTTTCAGTTAGTTCAACTACGCTCAACATTGCTACACCAATACAGACTAGCTCCATCAGAACCCAAGGCAATCATGTAGCGTAAGCTACCATGCCTTTTGTTGCTTCCTTAAGTGTAGACCTTAAACCCTAAAATTGAACAGTCGCGGCCACCAAAGCTTCCGCTGCTGGTTACAGCTTACACATACCGTTTCATGACAATCACACGCTGATGCATGCTGAGATCAACGACACCGATAGGTTCGAGTTTATGCATGTACACTCAACAACTCATCACCAATCTAGACTAGTTATCGTCCGTCAGTACCCAAGCCCGAAAATCATGTAGCGTAAACCACCATGTCTTTGGTTGCCTACTTAAACGACACAGCTTCGGATACCGCAGCTTCTGCTGCATACGTACCGCACGAATACCTTATGGGTCAGAGAATACACAAGCCGTAACGTAATCCTCATACTTTGTATACTCTTGCGCACAACACCTCTTCATGAGATCAGCGACACCGCTTCGTTTCAGTTAGTTCAACTACGCTCGACATTGCTGCACCAATATAGACTAGCTCCATCAGAACCCAAGGCAATCATGTAGCGTAAGCTACCATGCCTTTTGTTGCTTCCTTAAGTGTAGACCTTAGACCCTAAAATTGAACAGCCGCGGCCACCAAAGCTTCCGCTGCTGGTTACAGCTTGCACATACCGTCTCATGACAACCACACGCTGATGCATGCTGAGATCAACGACACCGATAGGTTTGAGTTTACGCATGTACACTCAACAACTCATCACCAAGCTAGACTAGTTATCGTCCATCAGTACCCAAGCCCGAAAATCATGTAGCGTAAACAACCATGCTTTTGGTTGCCTACTTATAGGTGTGGACCTTAAACCCTAGACTTGAACAGTGCGGCCACCAAAACATCCGTCGCACATGCGCCTAGCACAACAACAACTTATCGGCTAGAGCTTACATAAACCGTTTCGTAATGTTCGACTACGCCCAACATCTCAGCACTACACTGGCAAGCCCGAAAATCACGTAGCGTACGCCACCACATCTTTTGTTGCTTAAGTAAGTGTAGACCTGAAACCCTACACTCACCCTGTCTCGGCAATCAAAGCTTCCGCTGCACACTTAACCCAGAAAAAGTCTTACTGGTTCGCGCTTACACAACCCGTGTCGCAACCATCATACGCTCAAAACTTTTGAGCACGACATCGCTTCATGAGCTCAGCGACACCGATTGGTTTCAGTTTGTTCAGCTAGGCTCAAGATCCCAGCACCAATCCACACTAGCCACCGTCCATCAATGCCCAAACTTTGTTGCTTAATTGCATCAAAGCCCAAATTTACACAGTCTCGGAAAGCTTCCGCTGCACACCTAACATACAAACGAGCTTACACAATCCGCTTCCTGACCATCAGACGCAGATGCTTCATGAGATCAACGACACCGACGGGTTTCAGTTTGTTGCTACCCTCAGCATCCCACCACCACACAAGACGAGCTACATCGTCATTCACCCAAACCCGACAATCACGCAGCGTAAGCCGGCATGTCTTCTGTTGCTTACTTAAGTTTAAACCTGAAACGCAACAGTTTTCACAGTCTCGGCCACCAAAGCCTCCTTTGCATACTTAACATAAGAATATCTCATGGGCTGGTCACACAGCCGTGTCGTAACCATCATAGGCTGAAGAGTCTTGAGCACGACACCTTTGAGATCAGCGACACCGACTGCTTTCAATTCGGTCAACTGCGCTCAACATCTCAGCACCAATCTAGACTCTCGTCCATCAGAACCCAAACCTGCAAATCATAAAGTGTAAACCACCACGCCTACTGTTGCTTACGTGAGTGTCCCAAACCCTAAAACGACACAGCTTCGGATACCGCAGCTTCTGCTGCATGCGTTCCGCACGAATACCTTAGGGGTCAGAGAATACAAAAGCCGTAACGTAACCCTCATACTTTGTATACTCTTGCGCACAACACCGCTTCATGAGATCAGCGACACCGCTTCGTTTCAGTTAGTTCAACTACGCTCAACATTGCTGCACCAATATAGACTAGCTCCATCAGAACGCAAGGCAATCATGTACCATGCCTTTTGTTGCTTCCTTAAGTGTAGACCTTAAACCCTAAAATTGAACAGTCGCGGCCACCAAAGCTTCCGCTGCTGGTTACAGCTTACACATACTGTTTCATGACAATCACACGCTGATGCATGCTGAGATCAACGACACCGATCGGCTTGAATTTACGCATGTACACTGAACAACTCATCACCAAGCTAAACTAGTTCTCGTCCATCAGTACCCAAGCCCGAAAATCATGTAGCGTAAACTACCATGTCTTTGGTTGCCTACTATGAGTGTAGAGCTTGAACCCTAGACTTGAACAGTGCGGCCACCAAAACTTCAGTCACACATGCGCGTAACATAACAACAACTTATCGGTTAGAGCTTACATAAACCGTTTCGTGATGTTCGGCTACGCCCAAAATCCCAGCACTACACTGGCAAGCCCGAAAATCACGTAGCGCAAAACCATCATATCTTTTGTTGCTTAATTCAGTGTAGATCTGAAACCCTAAACTCACTCTGTCTCAGCAATCAAAGCTTCCGTTGCACACTTCATCCAAGAAAATCTTACTGGCTAGAGCTTGCACAACCCGTGTCGCAACCATCATACGCTCAAAACTTTTGAGCACGACATCGCTTCATGAGCTCTGCGACACCGCTTGGTTTCAGTTTGTTCAGCTAGGCTCAAGATTCCAGCACCAATCCACACTGGCCACCGTCCATCAATGCCCAACTTTGTTGCTTAATTGCATCAAACCCCAAATTTACACAGTCTCGGAAAGCTTCCGCTGCACACCTAACATACAAACGAGCTTACACAATCCGCTTCCTGACCATCAGACGCAGATGCTTCATGAGATCAACGACACCGACGGGATTCAGTTTGTTGCTACCCTCAGCATCCCACCGCCACACAAGACGAGCTACATCGTCATTCACCCAAACCCGACAATCACGCAGCGTAAGCCGCCATGTCTTCTGTTGCTTACTTAAGTTTAGACCTGAAACGCAACAGTTTTCACAGTCTCGGCCACCAAAGCCTCCTTTGCATACTTAACATAAGAATATCTCATGGGCTGGTCACACAGCCGTGTCGTAACCATCCTAGGTCCTAGGCTGAAGAATCTTGAGCACGACCAACTGCGCTCAACATCTCAGCACCAATCTAGACTATCGCCCATCAGAACCCAGACCTGCAAATCATAAAGTGTAAACCACCACGCCTACTGTTGCTTAAGTAAGCGTCTCAAACCCTGAAACGACACAGCTTCGGTTACCGCAGCTTCTGCTGCATACGTACCGCACGAATACCTTACGGGTCAGAGAATACACAAGCCGTAACGTAACCCTCATACTTTGTATACTCTTGCACACAACACCGCTTCATGAGATCAGCGACACCGCTTCGTTTCAGTTATTTCAACTATGCTCAACATTGCTGCACGAATATAGACTAGCTCCATCAGAACCCAAGGCAATCATGTAGCGTAGCCTACCATGCCTTTCCTTAAGTGTAGACCTTAAACCCTAAAATTGAACAGTCGCGGCCACCAAAGCTTCTGCTGCTGGTTGCAGCTTACACATACCGTTTCATGACAATCACACGCTGATGCATGCTGAGATCAACAACACCGAAAAGCTTGAGTTTATGCATGTACACACCAACAACTCATCACCAAGCTAGACTAGTTATCGTCCATCAGTACCCAAGCCCGAAAATCATGTAGCGTAAACCACCATGTCTTTGGTTGCCTACGTTTAAGTGTAGACCTTAAACCCTAGACTTGAACAGTGCGGCCACCAAAACTTCCGTCGCACATGCACGTAACATAACAACAACTTATCGGTTAGAGCTTACATAAGCCGTTTCGTGATGTTCGACTACGCCCAACATCTCAGCACTACCCTGGCAAGCCCGAGAATCACGTGGCGTAAGCCACCATATCTCTTGTTGCTTAGTTCAGTGTACATCTGAAACCCTAAACTCACTCTGTCTCAGCAATCAAAGCTTCCGTTGCACGCTTAATCCAAGAAAATTTTACTGGCTAGAGCTTGCACAACCCGTGTCGCAACCATCACGCGCTCAAAACTTTTGAGCCCGACATCGCTTCATGAGCTCTGCGACACCGCTTGGTTTCAGTTTGTTCAGCTAGGCTCAAGATCCCAGCACCAATCCACACTGGCCACCGTCCATCAATGCCCAAACCCGAAAATCACGTACCTTAAGCAAGCCACCATGCCTTTGTTGCTTAATTGCATCAAACCCCAAATTTGCACAGTCTCGGAAATCTTCCGCTGCACACTTAACATACAAACGAGCTTACACAATCCGCTTCCTGACCATCAAACGCAGATGCTTCATGAGATCAACGACACCGACGGGTTTCAGTTTGTTGCTACCCTCAGCATCCCACCACCACACAAGACCAGCTACATCGTCGATCAGTACCCAAACCCGACAATCACGCAGCGTAAGCCGCCATGTCTTCTGTTGCTTACTTAAGTTTAAACCTGAAACGCAACAGTTTTCACAGTCTCGGCCACCAAAGCCTCCTTTGCATACTTAACATAAGAGTATCTCATGGGCTGGTCACACAGCCGTGTCGTAACCATCATAGGCTGAAGAGTCTTGAGCACGACACCTCTGAGATCAGCGACACCGACTGCTTTCAATTTGGTCAACTGCGCTCAACATCTCAGCACCAATCTAGACTATCGTCCATCAGAACCCAAACCTGCAAATCATAAAGTGCAAACCACCATGCCTAGTGTTGCTTAAGTAAGTGTCTCAAACCCTAAAACGACACAGCTTCGGTTACCGCAGCGTCTGCTGCATACGCACCGCACGAATACCTTATGGGTCAGAGAATACACAAGCCGTAACATAACCCTCATACTTTGTATACTCTTACGCACAACACCGCTTCATGAGATCAGCGACGCCGCTTCGTTTCAGTTAGTTCAACTACGCTCAACATTGCGGCACCAATATAGACTAGCTCCATCAGAACCCAAGGCAGTCATGTAGCGTAAGCTACCGTGCCTTTTGTTGCTTCCTTAAGTGTAGACCTTAAACCCTAAAATTGAACAGTCGCGGCCACCAAAGCTTCCGTTGCTGGTTGCAGCTTACACATACCGTTTCATGACAATCACACGCTGATGCATGCTGAGATCAACGACACCGATAGGCTTGAGTTTACGCATGTACACTCAACAACTCATCACCAAGCTAGACTAGTTATCGTCCGTCAGTACCCAAGCCCGAAAATCATGTAGCGTAAACCACCATGTCTTTGGTTGCCTACTTATACGTGTAGACCTTAAACCCTATACTTGAACAGTGCGGCCACCAAAACTTCCGTCACACATGCGCGTAACATAACAACAACTTATCGGTTAGAGCTTACATAAACCGTTTCGTGATGTTCGACTACGCCCAACATCTCAGCACTACACTGGCAAGCCCGAAAATCACGTAGCGTACGCCACCACATCTTTTGTTGCTTAAGTAAGTGTAGACCTGAAACCCTACACTCACCCTGTCTCGGCAATCAAAGCTTCCGCTGCACACTTACCCCAGAAAAAGTCTTACTGGTTCGCGCTTACACAACCCGTGTCGCAACCATCATACGCTCAAAACGTTTGAGCACGACATCGCTTCATGAGCTCTGCGACACCGATTGGTTTCAGTTGGTTCAGCTAGGGTCAAGATCCCAGCACCAATCCACACTGGCCACCGTCCATCAATGCCCAAACCCGAAAATCACGTACCAAAAGCCAGCCACCATGCCTTTGTTGCTTAATTGCATCAAACGCCAAATTTACACAGTCTCGGAAAGTTTCCGCTGCACACTTAACATACAGACGAGCTTACACAATCCGCTTCCTGACCATCAGACGCAGATGCTTCATGAGATCAACGACACCGACGGGTTTCAGTTTGTTGCTACCCTCAGCATCCCACCACCACACAAGACGAGCTACATCGTCATTCACCCAAACCCGACAATCACGCAGCGTAAGCCGCCATGTCTTCTGTTGCTTCCTTAAGTTTAAACCTGAAACGCCAAAGCCTCCTTTGCATACTTAACATAAGACTATCTCATCGGCTGGTCACACAGCCGTGTCGTAACCATCATAGGCTGAAGAGTCTTTTTGAGCACGACATCTTTGAGATCAGCGACACCGATTGCTTTCAATTTGGTCAACTGCGCTCAACATCTCAGCACCAATCTAGACTATCGCCCATCAGAACCCAAACCTGCAAATCAGAAAGTGTAAACCACCACGACTACTGTTGCTTAAGTAAGTGTCCCAAACCCTAAAACGACACAGCTTCGGTTACCGCAGCTTCTGCTGCATACGTACCGCACGAATACCTTATGGGTCAGAGAATACACAAGCCATAACGTAACCCTCATACTTTGTGTACTCTTGCGCACAACACGGCTTCATGAGATCAGCGACGCCGCTTCGTTTCAGTTAGTTCAACTACGCTCAACATTGCTACACCAATACAGACTAGCTCCATCAGAACCCAAGGCAATCATGTAGCGTAAGCTACCATGCCTTTTGTTGCTTCCTTAAGTGTAGACCTTAAACCCTAAAATTGAACAGTCGCGGCCACCAAAGCTTCCGCTGCTGGTTACAGCTTACACATACCGTTTCATGACAATCACACGCTGATGCATGCTGAGATCAACGACACCGATAGGTTCGAGTTTATGCATGTACACTCAACAACTCATCAACAATCTAGACTAGTTATTGTCCGTCAGTACCCAAGCCCGAAAATCATGTAGCGTAAACCACCATGTCTTTGGTTGCCTACTTAAACGACACAGCTTCGGATACCGCAGCTTCTGCTGCATACGTACCGCACGAATACCTTATGGGTCAGAGAATACACAAGCCGTAACGTAATCCTCATACTTTGTATACTCTTGCGCACAACACCTCTTCATGAGATCAGCGACACCGCTTCG
This sequence comes from Symbiodinium sp. CCMP2592, assembly GCA_905221615.1. Lineage (NCBI taxonomy): Eukaryota > Dinophyceae > Suessiales > Symbiodiniaceae > Symbiodinium > Symbiodinium sp. CCMP2592. The sequence continues at coordinate 178,228 of CAJNDT010000172.1, forward strand.
TTTCAGTTAGTTCAACTACGTTCAACATTGCTGCACCAATATAGACTAGCTCCATCAGAACCCAAGGCAATCATGTAGCGTAAGCTACCATGCCTTTTGTTGCTTCCTTAAGTGTAGACCTTAGACCCTAAAATTGAACAGCCGCGGCCACCAAAGCTTCCGCTGCTGGTTACAGCTTGCACATACCGTCTCATGACAACCACACTCTGATGCATGCTGAGATCAACGACACCGATAGGTTTGAGTTTACGCATGTACACTCAACAACTCATCACCAAGCTAGACTAGTTATCGTCCATCAGTACCCAAGCCCGAAAATCATGTAGCGTAAACAACCATGCTTTTGGTTGCCTACTTATAGGTGTGGACCTTAAACCCTAGACTTGAACAGTGCGGCCACCAAAACATCCGTCGCACATGCGCCTAGCACAACAACAACTTATCGGCTAGAGCTTACATAAACCGTTTCGTAATGTTCGACTACGCCCAACATCTCAGCACTACACTGGCAAGCCCGAAAATCACGTGGCGTAAGCCACCATATCTTTTGTTGCTTAACTCAGTGTAGATCTGAAACCCTAAACTCACTCTGTCTCAGCAATCAAAGCTTCCGTTGCACACTTCATCCAAGAAAATCTTACTGGATAGAGCTTGCACAACCCGTGTCGCAACCATCATACGCTCAAAACTTTTGAGCACGACATCGCTTCATGAGCTCAGCGACACCGATTGGTTTCAGTTTGTTCAACTAGGCTGAAGATCCCAGCACCAATCCACACTGGCCACCGTCCATCAATGCCCAAACCCGAAAATCACGTGCCTTAAGCAAGCCACCATGCCTTTGTTGCTTAATTGCATCAAACCCCAAATTTACACAGTCTCGGAAAGCTTCCGCTGCACACTTAACATACAAACGAGCTTACACAATCCGCTTCCTGACCATCAGACGCAGATGCGTCATGAGATCAACGACACCGACGGGTTTCAGTTTGTTGCTACCCTCAGCATCCCACCACCACACAAGACGAGCTACATCGTCGATCAGTACCCAAACCCGACAATCACGCAGCGTAAGCCGCCATGTCTTCTGTTGCTTACTTACAGCCACCAAAGCCTCCTTTGCATACTTAACATAAGAATATCTCATCGGCTGGTCACACTGCCGTGTCGTAACCATCATAGGCTGAAGAGCCTTGAGCACGACATTTCTGAGATCAGCGACACCGATTGCTTTCAATTTGGTCAACTGCGCTCAACATCTCAGCACCAATCTAGACTATCGTCCGTCCGAACCCAAACCTGCAAATCATAAAGTGTAAACCACCACGCCTACTGTTGCGTAAGTAAGTGTCTCAAACCCTAAAACGACACAGCTTCGGTTACCGCAGCTTCTGCTGCATGCGTTCCGCACGAATAACTTAGGGGTCAGAGAATACACAAGCCGTAACATAACCCTCATACTTTGTATACTCTTACGCACAACACCGCTTCATGAGATCAGCGACACCGCTTCGTTTCAGTTAGTTCAACTACGCTCAACATTGCTGCACAATATAGACGAGCTCCATCAGAACCCAAGGCAGTCATGTGGCGTAAGCTACCGTGCCTTTTGTTGCTTCCTTAAGTGTAGACCTTAAACCCTAAAATTGAACAGTCGCGGCCACCAGAGCTTCCGCTGCTGGTTGCAGCTTACACATACCGTTTCATGACAATCACACGCTGATGCATGCTGAGATCAACGACACCGATAGGCTTGAGTTTACGCATGTACACTCAACAACTCATCACCAAGCTAGACTAGTTATCGTCCGTCAGTACCCAAGCCCGAAAATCATGTAGCGTAAACTACCATGTCTTTGATTACCTACTTATACGTGTAGACCTTAAACCCTAGACTTGAACAGTGCGGCCACCAAAACTTCCGTCGCACATGCACGTAACAAAACAACGCTTACATAAACCGTTTCGTGATGTTCGACTACGCCCAACATCTCAGCACTACACTGGCAAGCCCGAAAATCACGTAGCGTGAGCCACCATATCTTTTGTTGCTTCATTATGTGTAGACCTGAAACCCTAAACACACTCTGTCTCAGCAATCAAAGCTTCCGTTGCACACTTAATCCAAGAAAACCTTACTGGCTAGAGCTTGCACAACCCGTGTCGCAACCATCATACGCTCAAAACTTTTGAGCACAACATCGCTTCATGAGCTCAGCGACACCGACTGGTTTCAGTTTGTTCAGCTAGGCTCAAGATCCCAGCACCAATCCACACTAGCCACCGTCCATCAATGCCCAAACCCGAAAATCACGTACCTTAAGCAAGCCACCATGCCTTTGTTGCTTAATTGCATCAAACCCCACATTTGCACAGTCTCGGAAAGCTTCCGCTGCACACTTAACATACAAACGAGCTTACACAATCCGCTTCCTGACCATCAGACGCAGATGCGTCATGAGATCAACGACACCGACGGGTTTCAGTTTGTTGCTACCCTCAGCATCCCACCACTACACAAGACGAGCTACATCGTCGATCAGTACCCAAACCCGACAATCACGCAGCGTAAGCCGCCATGTCTTCTGTTGCTTACTTAAGCTTAAACCTGAAACGCAGCAGGTTTCACAGTCTCGGCCACCAAAGCCTCTTTTGCATACTTAACATAAGAATATCTCCTCGGCTGGTCACACAGGCGCGTCGTAACCATCATAGGCTGAAGAGTCTTGAGCACGACATCTCTGAGATCAGCGACACCGATTGCTTTCAATTTGGTCAACTGCGCTCAACATCTCAGCACCAATCTAGACTATCGTCCATCAGAACCCAAACCTGCAAATCATAAAGTGTAAACCACCACGCCTACTGTTGCTTAAGTAAGTGTCTCAAACCCTAAAACGACACAGCTTCGGTTACCGCAGCTTCTGCTGCATACGTACCACACGAATACCTTATGGGTCAGAGAATACACAAGCCGTAACGTAACCCTCATACTTTGTATACTCTTGCGCACAAGACCGCTTCATGAGATCAGCGACACCGCTTCGTTTCAGTTAGTTCAACTACGCTCAACATTGCTGCACCAATATAGACTAGCTCCATCAGAACCTAAGGCAATCATGTGGCGTAAGCTACCATGCCTTTTGTTGCTTCCTTAAGTGTAGATGCTTCCTTAAGTGTAGAGCTTAAACCCTAAAATTGAACAGTCGCGGCCACCAAAGCTTCCGTGCTGGTTACAGCTTACACATGCCGTTTCATGACAATCACACGCTGATGCATGCTGACATCAACGACACCGACAAGTTTGAGTTTACGCATGTACACTCAACGACTCATCACCAAGCTAGACTAGTTATCGTCCGTCAGTACCCAAGCCCGAAAATCATGTAGCGTAAACCACCATGTCTTTGGTTGCCTACTTATGTGTAGACCTTAAACCCTAGACTTGAACAGCGCGGCCGCCACCAAAACTTCCGTCGCACATGCGCGTAACATAACAACAACTTATCGGTTGGAGCTTACATAAACCGTTTCGTGATGTTCGACTACGCCCAACATCTCAGCACTACACTGGCAAGCCCGAAAATCACGTAGCGAAAGCCACCATATCTTTTGTTGCTTAATTAAGTGTAGATCTGAAACCCTAAACTCACTCTGTCTCAAGTCTCAACAATCAAAGCTTCCCTTGCACACTTAATCCAAGAAAATCTCACTGGCTAAAGCTTGCACAACCCGTGTCGCAACCATCATACGCTCAAAACTTTTGAGCACGACATCGCTTCATGAGCTCTGCGACACCGATTGGTTTCAGCTTGTTCAGCTAAGCTCAAGATCCCAGCGCCAATCCACACAAGCCACCCTCCATCAATGCCCAAACCCGAAAATCACGTACCTTAAGCAAGCCACCATGCCTTTGTTGCTTAATTGCATCAAACCCCAAATTTACACCTTCTCCGAAATGTTCCGCTGCACACTTAACATACAAACGAGCTTACACAATCCGCTTCCTGACCATCAGACGCAGATGCTTCATGAGATCAACGACACCGACGGGTTTCAGTTTGTTGCTACCCTCAGCATCCCACCTCCACACAATACCCAAACCCGACAATCACGCAGCGTAAGCCGCCATGTCTTTTGTTGCTTACTTAAAGTTTAGACCTGAAACGCAACAGTTTCACAGGCTCGGCCACCAAAGCCTCCTTTGCATACTTAACATAAGAATATCTCCTCGGCTGGTCACACAGCCGTGTCGTAACCATCATAGGCTGAAGAGCCTTGAGCACCACATCTCTGAGATCAGCGACACCGATTGCTTTCAATTTGGTCAACTGCGCTCAACATCTCAGCACCAATCTAGACTATCGCCCATCAGAACCCATGCAAATCATAAAGTGTAAACCACCACGCCTACTGTTGCTCAAGTAAGTGTCTCAAACCCTAAAACGACACAGCTTCGGTTACCGCAGCTTCTGCTGCATACGTACCGCACGAATACCTTATGGGTCAGAGAATACACAAGCCGTAACGTAACCTTCATACTTTGTATACTCTTGCGCACAACATCGCTTCATGGGATAAGCGACACCGCTTCGTTTCAGTTAGTTCAACTACGCTCAACATTGCTGCACAATATAGACGAGCTCCATCAGAACCCAAGGCAGTCATGTGGCGTAAGCTACCATGCCTTTTGTTGCTTCCTTAAGTGTAGACCCTAAACCCAAAAAATGAACAGTCGCAGCCACCAAAGCTTCCGCTGCTGGTTACAGCTTACACATACCGTTTCATGACAATCACACGCTGCTGCATGCTGAAGTCAACGACACCGATACGTTTGAGTTTACGCATGTACACTCAACAATTCATCGCCAAGCTAGACTAGTCATCGTCCGTCAGTACCCAAGCCCGAAAATCACGTAGCATACACCACCATGTCTTTGGTTGCCCACTTATAAGTGAGACCTTATAAGTGTAGACCCAAACCCTAGACTTCAAGAGTGCGGCCACCAAAACTTCCGTCGCACATGCGCGTAACATAACAACATCTTGTCGGTTAGAGCTCACATAAACCGTTTCGTGATGTTCGACTACGCCCAACATCTCAGCACTACACTGGCAAGCCCGAAAATCCCGTAGCGTAAGCCACCATATCTTTTTGTTGCTTAAATAAGTGTAGACCTGAAACCCTAAACTCACTCTGTCTCAGCAATCAAAACTTCCGTTGCACACTTAATCCAAGAAAACCTTACTGGCTAGAGCTTGCACAACCCGTGTCGCAACCATCATACGCTCAAAACTTTTGAGCACGACATCGCTTCATGAGCTCAGCGACACCGATTGGTTTCAGTTTGTTCAGCTAGGCTCAAGATCCCAGCACCAAACCACACTAGCCACCGTCCATCAATGCCCAAACCCGAAAATCACGTACCTTAAGCAAGCCACCATGCCTTTGTTGCTTAATTGCATCAAACCCCAAATTTACACAGTCTCGGAAAGCTTCCGCTGCACACTTAACATACAAACGAGCTTACACAATCCGCTTCCTGACCATCAGACGCAGATGCTTCATGAGATCAACGACACCGACGGGTTTCAGTTTGTTGCTACCCTCAGCATCCCACCACCACACAAGACGAGCTACATCGTCGATCAGTACCCAAACCCGACAATCACGTGGCGTAAGCCGCCATGTCTTCTGTTGCTTGCTTAAGTTGGGACCTGAAACGCAGAAGTTTTCACAGGCTCGGCCACCAAAGCCTCCTTTGCATACGTAATACAAGAATATCTCATCCGCTGGTCACACAGCCGTGTCGTAACCATCATAGGCTGAAGACATCTCTGAGATCAGCGACACCGATTGCTTTCAATTTGGTCAATCGCGCTTCAACATCTCAGCACCAATCTAGACTAGCATACGTACCGCACGAATACCTTATGGGTCAGAGAATACACAAGCCGTAACGTAACCCTCATACTTTGTATACTCTTGCGCACAACACCGCTTCATGAGATCAGCGACACCGCTTCGTTTCAGTTAGTTCAACTACGTTCAACATTGCTGCACCAATATAGATTAGCTCCATCAGAACCCAAGGCAATCATGTGGCGTAAGCTACCATGCCTTTTGTTGCTTCCTTGAGTGTACACCTTAAACCCTAAAATTGAACAGTCGCGGCCACCAAAGCTTCCGCTGCTGGTTACAGCTTACACATACCGTTTCATGACAATGACATGCTGATGCATGCTGAGATCAACGACACCGATAGGTTTGAGTTTACGCATGTACACTCAACAACTCATCACAAAGCTAGACTAGTTATCGTCCATCAGTATCCAAGCCCGAAAATCATGTAGCATAAACCACCATGTCTTTGGTTGCCTACTTAAAAAGTATGGACCTTAAACCCTACACTTCAAAAGTGCGGCCACCAAAACTTCCGTCGCAGATGCGCGTAACATAACAACAACGTATCGGTTAGAGCTTACATAAACCGTTTCGCGATGCTCGACTACGCCCAACATCTCAGCACTACACTGGCAAGCCCGAAAATCCCGTCGCGTAAGCCGCCATATCTTTTGTTGCTCAATTAAGTGTAGACCTGAAACCCTAAACTCACTCTGTCTCAGCTTCCGTTGCACACTCAATCCAAGAAAACCTTACTGGCTAGAGCTTGCACAACCCGTGTCGCAACCATCATACGCTCAAAACTTTTGAGCACGACATCGCTTCATGAGCTCAGCGACACCGATTGGTTTCAGTTTGTTCAGCTAGGCTCAAGATCCCAGCACCAATCCACACTAGCCACCGTCCATCAATGCCCAAACCCGAAAATCACGTACCTTAAGCAAGCCACCATGCCTTTGTTGCTTAATTGCATCAAACCCCAAATTTACACAGTCTCGGAAAGCTTCCGCTGCACACTTAACATACAAACGAGCTTACACAATCCGCTTCCTGACCATCAGACGCAGATGCTTCATGAGATCAACGACACCGACGGGTTTCAGTTTGTTGCTACCCTCAGCATCCCACCATCACACAAGACGAGCTACATCGTCGATCAGTACCCAAACCCGACAATCACGCAGCGTAAGCCACCATGTCTTCTGCTGCTTACTTAAGCTTAGACCTGAAACGCAACAGTTTTCACAGTCTCGGCCACCAAAGCCTCCTTGGCATACTTTAACATAAGAATATCTCCTCGGCTGGTCACACAGCCGTGTCGTAACCATCATAGGCTGAAGAGTCTTGAGCACGACATCTCTGAGATCAGCGACACCGATTGCTTTCAATTTGGTCAACTGCGCTCAACATCTCAGCACCAATCTAGACTAGCTATCGTCCATCAGAACCCAAACCTGAAATCATAAAATGTAAACCACCATGCCTGCCCAAAACGACACAGCAACGGTCACCGCAGCTTCTGCTGCATACGTACCGCACGGATACCTTATGGGTCAGAGATTACACAAGTCGTAACATAACCGTCACACGCTGAAGACTCGAGCGCACACAACATCGCTTCAGGAGATCAGCGACACCGCTTCGTTTCAGTTAGTTCAACTACGCTCAACATTAATTGCTGCGCCAATATAGACTAGCCTCATCAGAACCCAAACCCGGCAATCATGTAGCGTAGGCTATCATGCCTTTCGTTGCTACCGAGGTCACCCAAGACCCCGCTGCATACTTAACATAAGAACACCTTATCGGTTAGAAACGGTCAAAGCTCAGAGACAGCGGCGATTGGCGCTCAACATCTCAGCCCAAATCTGGACAAGCTATCGTCCATCAGAACCAAAGCCCGACAATCACGTACATTAAACCATTCCGCAGCATACTTAATGGACGAGTACCTTATCGGTTAGAGCTTACACAAACCGTGTCGTAAGCATCGTACGCCGCTGAAGGCTCTTGAGCACGACATCGCTAAATGAGATCAGCGAGACCGATTCGTTTCAGTGTGGTCAACTACATTCAACTCATTATCCCAGCAAGTTTGGGGAGAGCGTCGGGAAGCTTAGTCAGCTCACCTGACGCGGGTTTGTCCTCTCCAGGGCCGCGGGCACTTCACTGAATTATGCGCACGCCGGAAGATGCCGCGCACCGCTGCTGGAAGTCCAAAAGGGAGGGCTCAGGAAGCCTTGGGAAGGCTGGGAAGGTGTTGGGGTGTTGGGAGTCTTGGTCAGTAACGCAGGCTTGCCCCTCAAAGCCGCGAGCATTGCTTGCAGGGTCATCGTGGGCCTGCGGCGCTGCTGCAGAATCACGGACGCTCTTTGAACCGTTGCTTCCGATCAACTGAGGTAGAGATGTGTAGTCGAGAGCCCTGAGCGTTCAGTTGATGCCTCTGAGATAGCTTAGTTAGCCGGAACGATGTAAACTTCGCTACTAAGTACTGCGGGAACACAACACGCATGTGTGGAACCTGGATGCGTTGGCTGGACCTGCTGTGAAGGTTCTGCCTGACGAGGACGTCAAAGGCCGTAGCCCAGCATGCAGGTTGGTGGGGCGCTGCAGCCGGTCTCCAGGTCCTGAATGGTGGGGATAGCGAGTAGCCCCTCCTCTTCTGTATCCTGTAAGACGTCTCAGCCACTCCACACAGTAGCCGCCCCGAGTGATCCAGGACCGAAGCTCACAGGTTCTGTTTGTTTCCCCTTGGCCCGTATCCCAACATGCCAACATTGTTCATGTGGACAGTTCAAGCGTAGGTGGGCCAGATCAGCTACGGAGAAGGCGGTATATTGCATCCGGCGGTTCGCCGTGGGTGGCATCGTGGAGCTTCTTGTACTTTTCCTCGTTTCCGATGACAATTAGAGCAGATAGCCAGCCATAGCCGCCTGTGCCGCCATACAAGCCTTCTGGTTTCACCGCCCTAGCATGTCTTTATGCCTTCGTAGCCGTTAAGGGTGGGTTTCTTCCACGCCGTTCTCGCAGAAGTCATGCCTCGTCCGGCGACATCTCTCGACGCGACCGAGACATACCGAGACTCTGGCATCGATTACTCTATGGTCTTGGCGAGTTGCAGCTTCTGTGATGAGCAATGCCGTGCATCCACGAGTGCATCGCCTAAGTCCAACTCGAAACTGCCAGATCCCACAGAGGGAAGCTGTGGTAGATTGGAGCGCACAAACACCGTCTCATTGTTTTCCTGACCAGAGATCCGATACCTTAAACACGAAGCTCCAAATCAATCCGGACTGTACTACCTTCACGGGGCGACCAGGGAACATTGACAGGAAAAAGAATCTAAGAAGCTGGAAATGGTGATAGAACACCTATCACTGGAAGTGCAGGCATGGAGATGCGATGGCGGTACCTCTTTGGTGATCAATATGTCTATCAATCAAATTGATTGACGGGATGATGGGAAGATTCCATGCAAGACCCGACATCGATTCCTCAGCGACGAGGAGCGACGCGCGGCCTACGATGACCAGAGAAGCTGGGAGTTTCGGAGATCCAAAGCGCTGCACAATGTACAGCGCGCTGCAGCGCGTGTGCAATCTTCAAAAGATGGACCCTGCAACAGTGAAGCTGCGCACAGAGACCGCAAGATCGCACATTCAATTCAGTGTGGACATGATGACGCAGCAGATCGCAGCAGTATAACTGCGGCGAAAGTTCTTGTTCGAGCACGTAACAAAGGCTTTGATGGCTCGGCCGGGTGTTTATGCTGTATCTTTCCCTCAATGCCGCTTCGGGTTGCATGATCCCAGCGGCAAGCCGCCACAGAAGACTACACGCTTCCTCACGAACATGAATAACGGTGCCCTCAAGGGTCGGTGACCTCAAGTGCATTTGCAAACTCAAGGGCGAGAAGCATGGGCGCATTGGCAGGGAGATGTGGGGATGGTCACAGGCACCTCCAGAGTAAGAGTTAGAGCGGAGGGCAGGCCATACTATGCTGGAGACTCCTGTATAGAGCGGGAACTGGACGCTCTCGGCCTGGCGGTGCCCTTGGTGGCCGCCTTCGAGGGAAGAAAAAAGTTGCCCGCCCAAGCCCGGCCCAAAGCTCGGCCCCCGGCCCTTCTTTTCGGGGGGTGCAGTTGGGAGCGCTCGGCAGAAAGGTTCCACGGAAAGGTTTCCGCGGAACACAGACAACTCTGAAACGCCGGATTCCACAGATAAATCCCCAAGCCCAGAAACGCAGGAGCCAAGAGGGTCTTGCGGCTTGCGCCTTGGGGCTGAGGATGCACTTCAACATCTGCAGTGGGTGTAACCTGCGGCACCCCCCCCAACCCAACCCTCCGGATGCAAAGGAAGCCTAGCAGCCTGAGCCCACTAAAAGTTGCCGGGCCCGGCCCCGCTCTTAGGGCCGCGTGCTCCTCTCGGCGGGGCGCCTCTCTCCGCGGTGCTGGGACGTGTGGAGGGTTGTGATTGAGTCCGGTGCTGGGTTTTGCATCAAATGTGGGCCACGCTGACTGGAGCCTGGAGGCTTGGGTTTACGCTCTGGGTTCAGGTTTAGGTTTAGGAGGCGCGCAGAGGTGCTCAGTATTGGGTCGGATCGTCGGCCGTCGGAGTGCAGAATCCTCAGATCCAGATGTCTCCTCCCACCCCGCCCCCCCCTCCCGAGAACTGTGGAAAACTTTGTTCTTCCACAGCAGCCTGCTCGATTTCCTCCCCCTTCTTCTGTGCACCCCTGGCGTGGAGCAAGAACAGGCCCGGGCCCGGGGCCCGTCGCCTCGATGCGAGCTGAAACCCAAAACGCCCGAGCTTGCGAGCGCCGACGCCGGGCTTTGAGTCGACAAGATTAAGATCATGTCTGCTGCGACACTCCTTGGAAGAGGCCCCGAGCCAGCTTTTTCGGCCTTGGCGCCGATACGTGGATGTCCGATGCTGCGAGACCGTCGATGGTCACATCATGGCGTGCAAGGTTTTAGAGTCCCACCCACCAGCAACAGTCGAAGTCCCACCAACACCTAAGATATCAGTACTGATAGAGGTACTGACGATGACGCTAACTGTGACTGGCAAGGAGAAATATAAGCGCTTCCTTATCGCTTGCGACAAACTCTTCGTCCAGAGGGGCTGCGGGGTTTAATGCGTCTCACGAATCTCCAGGAAGCACCAGCCACCCTGAATGAACCCCTACACCCGAAACTTTACGGCGCCTGAACCTGTTAAAACACAAAACTCAAGAACCCCAAGGCCCTGTAAGCCTTTCTGCATGTGCCGGCGCGTGCCTCCCACTCCTGAAGCCGCCTGTAAAGCCGCCGAAGACACTGTGGCCATCCTGACGACTCGCGAGGAAAGGCCCGCCAATTAAGGGACACCTCGAAGCTTCGGAACTGCAGAAACATTGCAATGACTACAAGAAACTGGGACTCCTCAAACATCCTCTGCACCCACCCCGACCCTACGATGGAATCCTCGCGGGCTCAAGAACAGTCAAGAACTCCCGCACCGCGCCACCCCGCCTGCCCTTCAAGCCGACGAAGCCAGGTACCTCAGTGGAGAAGTGACAGTTACCACAATCGCTTGCACAGCTTGATCTATCTATCTACCTATCTATCCCATCCATCCATCCATCCATCCATCCATCCATCCATCCCTCTTATCTCACTATGTGTCTCGATGTGGAGCAAAGGCGTGGAAATGGTACACTTCTGGCTACGGAGCGGTGCCCGAGGGTGTTCGGACAGGGAGGTCGGAAGCCAAGGCTTTAACATACACACATCACATCATATGCATATGTATATGAAATAAATCAAGTTATATATATATATATATATATATATAATATATATATATATATATATATATATCCACACACATATGCAAAATCACACTTACTCTCATATTCATACTCAATCCCACACCCATATCGAAAAAATCCATGTGGACATATTCATATTCGCATACATATTCTTACCCACATTTGCATAAATCACACAAAAACGAATACGAGCGTAAACTACTGGTGTACTTACGTCAATTGATGCATGAAAGCACACCTACATGCATACGGGCATGTACATGTTTGTGCAGCTCCTGGGTTCTTGCTGAGGCACCTTTCAGATTAAGCGCCGGGCAGCTGATGGAGATTGAAACAAACACGAGCGCTTCATGGCTGACGGCGACGGCATACACCATGTAGCCCAGGCAATCACTCTCTATGATCGCAAGACTAACGCTGAATTGTGCTCATTGATAACCAAGTGTTGTGTACATCTGCACATACATGTTTCTATGAATCTGCCCTCTCGTTTGCTTTCCACTACACAAAACTACATCTCACCTGTTCATCCCACTGCCGTAAAGCCTTGTATAGCCTGTCTGCTGAACCGCTCGTTCTTCGGGAAGCGGGTTATGAGGGCGGCTGCGGCCGGTGGCAGTAGCTTAAGTTTGAGGCTGGTTTGAAAAATTTAGGGCCTATCGGAACACAAGAAACCCGGCTCTTGGGTTGCCGTGCTTCTTTTCGGATAGGGTTGTGCTGTTGTCCCAGGTGTGGCGCCCGCTTTGCTTTTCGGCATGCCACGGACCTCGATTGCCGGCTGCTGCGGCAACAAATTGCAAGCTGCGTACGTAGTGAACTACACATCGCAAGGCTCCTTTTTTTTTGCCACGGTACTTGTACAGTTCCTTGCCCTGGGCCGGCGAATTGAAGTCTCCCAATATGTTGGCACAATACACGGCAATCATGCCTCCTTGCCGAGGGACCAAGGCCGGCCGCACTTTGGAATGCTCCAAACTGCCACAAAGTGTACGACGACACTACATGCGAACTCATGAGCGCAACCACAAACGGTAAAGCAAAACCCATGTTACAAACGCGGATCTTAGACTCGTAGACTGGCAAGAATCATAAACAGCCCGCTTACCAAACGTTTCAAAGCGTCGTGATTTGAAGGTTTGTCCGCTGCAGTTTTGCTGATCCCTCTGTGAAACGACGTAGGCCGGTGACTTGCGGCCATGGCATTTTCACCATTCCGGAACCCAACTAAATGCTGTAATTTATTGGGGATTCGTGTCTGCGGCTTGGGTTTGGAATGACCCGGAACAGCAAAAAAAGTTGTGCATGTCTGAGGACAAAATCATGATGGTCGGCGTTATCGTTTTAAATTCTTCCAAACAGAAAAACCTTGGACAGCAGCATGACTAGGCCATGGATGCTCTGTTTTCATGAAAACCGAAAAGTCAACAAGAATGGAAACATCAACAGTCAGGCCATCGGCAACAGTAAACACATCGGCAAAACCAAACAAAAACGGCAGGTTCGGCCATGGACGCTCCCTTCTCAAACCAATCCCGGATGCTGTCTTCCCACAACACATTAATCCTTGGACGTCATCATGGTTGGGCCATGGATGTTGTGCTCCCACATCGTATTAAACCATGGACGTCATCACGGATGGGCCGTGGATAATCCTCTTCTCACGGATTCGACTTTGGACGTCGCAAATGGTTGGGATACGGATATTCCGTTCCCACAAAGCATGGGAACCTGACGTCATCCTGGTTGGGCCATGGACGTCCGGAACGGATAAGACCATGGACGTCATCATGGCTGCGCCATGCATGCTCTTTTTCCCTCTCGAACGGATTAGATCAGAGAGAGTCAAGCAATACTGAAGAAATCAAAATCAAGGCATCAAAAACAGCAAAATCATTGGTACCACCCAGCGAAAACGGCAGTTCCAGCAGTTCCAGCATAAAACTCCGGGCGGCGTCGCAAGTAGTAAAGGCGTCTGACAGTCAGCGGGCATCATCTCGCCACCGCCAGGCCTGTGCGCCTGGGCGGGATACCCTCTCAGTCCCCCTCCGAGGGGGGCTGTCGGGGAACGGAATGCTGCCCGTTTTTTTGCAGCATCTGTCGACGAAAACGGTGGTCAAAGCACGGACGAGAAACTCGTCCATGCTCTGTCTCAATTCCGGCCTGGGCTGGCCGCTCTCTCTAGGGAGGCCCCCAGTCGGGCGTGTGGAACGAAATGCTGCCCTTTTTTTGGCAGTTTTTTGGGATCCAAATACCAAGGTCGGAATTCCGACCTTGCCTCCGGCCACGTTCGTCCACCGACTACCGGCTGCTGCCCCTCTAGAAAATCACATCATGTCTAGTTGGGCACAGCAACGCGAAGCCATCCGCCGTGCGGCCCAGGGCGGCGTCAGAGCGACGACGAACGCCCAGGGCTCCCCCTCGCGAACAACCGCCTGCGCGAAGTCCTACTGTCCCGCCCTAACGGCGAGCTCACCAGAGCGGGGCAGTTCTACTACGGCCTCGTGGGAGGCCGCCCCCCCTCGAAGGCAGTTCGACGAGCAGCAGCCCCTCATCCACGAAAAGCCCACGGACTACATTCTCCTCCGCTCCAGCCCGACGGCAGCTACCACCTCACCAAGCCGGGCAAGGCCTGCTTCCGCGACAAGTACACGGACTGGCTGGCCCACGTCCCCGTAAAAAATCACCAGCGACCAGCAGGCCCATGCCCACGTCAAGGAAGCGGCCTTGCGGCAGCTGGGGAACCCCAACGACAGAGACCCCATCCTGGAGCTGTCCCAGGAATTCTGCTGCTACGATGCCACCCGAGAAGCTGCCGCGGCGAGCTCCTGGACGCCTACCAGTCTCCGGTCAAAGAGAACCGGGCCGTGGCCTTCACGTGTTGTGAGGCCCACGCCTACTTCTACAAGTCGGCCCGGGCGGTCTCCCACTGCGACGACGCCCCCCCCCATGGTCCAGGATGCCTCCCTCCCCCCTTTGTGACTTTCCCCCCTCCCTGGGGTGGTTGTGGGGTTCCCCCTCCCTGTACCCTGCGAAATTCCCTCTGCTGCCCCTCCCTGTGGCATTGTTGTGGGGTTCCCCCTCCCCATATCCTAGCCAATTGGGCAACTTGCAGCCAAGTGGGCTAGGTGTGCCAATTTAGCAGTTGAGCCAATTTGGTTGGGTGACGAGTTAAGCAGATCCAATTTGAGCAAATTGATTTGGCTGGCTGGCTAGCTAATCGGGCAAATCGCCAATAGGGGCTTGAACTAGTCTTCAGGTTTTGGTCGAGGCAGCGTGCGCCAAGTGCAAGTGAAACGATATCCAGCCCGTCTTAGGCAGTCGCGGCTCGGAAAACACCAATCTCAATACCTGGGCAAAGCATTCATGACGACACCAGCTGGGAAGAAAAGCGAACTGTCGCCGCCTTCACGCAGCTCGCGGAAAGCCGTGCCGAGCCTTGGCTTGAATGCCTCCCTCTGTCAGCCGCTGCTTGCCGTAACGGGTTCATGTAAGCACAGGCGCACGCGACACAGACGCTTGAATCGGCGCTAGTGTGCTGAATCAACTGGGCGCTACAAGTGGAAAGGTCCTGCACACAGAAGAAACGCCGACGAATCTCATTCCACTGCTTGGTAAGATCTTCACCGGTACCTCTTCGCAGCAGATGTCTCTTGCTGCTGCAATGCTGCAACGAGGCATCGAAGCCGCAATCTTATCGGTCATAGGGAACCACAGAGACCAGAATGAGACATGCACTTATGATATCGTTCCTGCCACAGCAATGCGGAATAATGCAACGGCATATCTCACTGTGTTGCGCCGCCCTGATGCCAAATCGCTCGTGGAATAAGCTCTCAATCTACGGCTTGCAGCCGCGGGCAATTTAGGGTTTAGGGAATGCGGGAATCTCTCAACGCTGCTCGCTTGTAGTGTGGCTGCGCCAGCGCACGAAGTGTGGAGGGCGAGGTCTTCTGAAACCGTTGCAACATCCGCAAAAAAAAGCTTAGAATGATGCACAACACCTGCCACTTCCTGGCTCGGCGCGAAAGCCAACATCAGCTTTCGGAGATCACACGGGTCCTGTGATATCATGCAAAGCGGATTTGCTGCTGCATGGAAATAAGTAAAGCTTGTTTGGAAGGACAGCCGGGTGCCAAAAGCATTCTTGGAAGCTACTTTGGCCGGTGCTATACACAGCCCTTCCGGCTCGTGGGATTTGTTTTGAGAAATTACGCTCGAAATATTTCTGCTTCTGAACCTGTACTGTGAAAGTTCAGATCCTCGCAGCCTTGCAGTCAAATAAACTAACGAGCTCGCTATCACGGCTTGAGCAGAAGAGAACTACCCGAGGTCTGTTGGTGCTCCCTTCCTGATGTTCTTGGTCTCGGTTGCCGTAGATAGCCTGCGCATGTATCGAGAACAAGACGCTAGCAGCACTTCAAGCGCTGTGATGCGGCCCCCAAACCTGATGCAAATATGGGCTTCTTGAGGTTCAAGACTGGAGGCTCAAGCCGTTCACTTGCAACGTTGCTCGCGGTTTCGAAGGAGGAACGGCCACGCGGGTGCAACAATGCGTTGCCGGACTTTACTGTGCTCCAGCATTTGATTCGTTTCCTGTCGGGATCCGCACTGCCAGCATCTTAGACCTAGCAGGATTCGACACGACGAATTGGTGGTGCTGGTCTTGCAGGATGCTACCAGAAGCGAGTGACGGATGGTTCTCGCTATGAAAAACATGCCCGCAGCCAACTCCGCCTGCGCCTGATGCAACACCGAGCTCGCACACCACGAGCAGCACACCGTGATCTCACCCTTGCAACCTTTGGAGAAGGATCTGACAAGGGTCAAGCAAGCAACCGTCCACAATCTTTACACAGAACCACAAGAACCCCTGTGATCAACTCCTACTTGTGACAAACGTACACATCCATCTCGATCAAAAACGTTTTGCCATTGGATCATTTGTCGGAGAACAACTACTCTGCGAAGCTTCTGCCCCCTGCATTGATGGGTGAAGTTAATGGGTGAAGTTCGACAACGCATGCTTTCGCGCCGGTGCAAAAAGAGCGACTTGGAAACAAAGGATTGAAAAACTGGGTGCCCTGCTGGTCCAGGGCGACGGAGCCTGTAAGGTAGAATGCGCCAGCCATCCCAGCATCTCCAAATGCCAGAAGCGGGCAATCTCCTAGGGCGCCAAGACAGAAAAAGACTGCAGCAAAACACGTTCTACCATATCTCTTCGAGGTTGGGTCAGACACGTAGCTCCGAAGTTTCGGAACATGCGCTCGGCTGCTGTACGCGTGCGACGGACACGTGTGAGGCGGCAGCGGCGGCATCAGATCTTCCAGACAGAGGAAGCACTTCAAACCCACCAACCGATTGCAAGGCCGCACGGACGCCATGCATCTGTACGGACGAAGCTCTCCAAGAACGGCCCGAACCGGGAAGCCTGTTCGTACTCGTCTCTCGTAGGACTAAGGTCGAGCTCCCTGGCGACTATGGTGAAAAGTCATCGCTTGCCGCCTAGCAGTCGTGTGCCTACACTTAGTTCTGGGCACATGGTTCCGAGGCCTGTCATCTTCAGGGCACGTCAGTATGTGTCGGAAGCACTGACCTTCAGTAGTTTCGGAAGTCCTTGTGACTTCCGATGCTGCAGAAAACGCCCCTCTCAAACTGCGCTGTCGACTTCCCGGATTCTTGCGAACCCTTACCCCTTTAGGAGGCTGTTGTATGGCGGCCCTGCTGGTCCAGGGCGACGGAGCCTGAAAGGTAGAATGTGCCAGCCATCCCAGCATCTCCAAATGCCAGAAGCGGGCAATCTCCTAGGGCGCCAAGACAGAAAAAGATTGCAGCAAAACACGTCCTACCACATCTCTTCGAGGTTGGGTCAGACACCACGCGTAGCGCCGAAGTTTCGGAACATGCGCTCGGCTGCTATACGCGTGCGACGGACACGTGTGAGGCGGCAGCGGCGGCATCAGATCTTCCAGACAGAGGAAGCACTTCAAACCCACCAACCGATTGCAAGGCCGCACGGACGCCATGCATCTGTACGGACGAAGCTCTCCAAGAACGGCCCGAACCGGGAAGCCTGTTCGTACTCGTCTCTCGTAGGACTAAGGTCGAGCTCCCTGGCGACTGTGGTGAAAAGTCATCGCTTGCCGCCTAGCAGTCGTGTGCCTACACTCAGCTCTGGGCACGTGGTATCGGAAGAGATGCAACGCCGAGGCCTGTCATCTTCAGGGCATGTGAGTATGTGTCGGAAGCACTGACTTTCAGTGGTTTCGGAAGGCCTTGTGACTTCTGCTGCGCTGTCGACTTATCGGATGCTTACGAATCCCTACCCCGGTAGGCAGCTTGAAAGTTTCTGATGGTGGTGCAAGAAGCCGACCGACGCTGCTCGCCGATGATATGCTATTGCCCGCACAGCCTTAAGCCCTAAACCCTACACCCCTAAACCCGAAAAAGATCTCCTCAGGAGCCTGAGCAAACTTCGTTAGGTGGTAAAATGTGACAACAATCCTTGCCATCATTCGCAAAGCGCGCATGTCTGAAATGCAGTCCATCAACACGAATCTCCACATCCCTGGGTAGTCTTTTACAATCCGACATGAACCGCAATTGCTGCGAAGCAAAGACTGCAAGCGGTGAATCCTTCAAAACAGCACCGCATGCGAGAGATGCCGCGGTGTTGGAATTAGGGTTTAGCGGTTAGCGTGTCCTCGTTCCTGTCAAACTCAACAAATCGGCTCTTTTCGGTAAGCACAAGCCAGGATTTATGGGCAGGCTTACTGTAATGAAGTGCCACAACAGCGCATCGTCAAGACCACATGGACACTCGCTCCTGCAACACTGGCTGTTTGGCACCGTCTTATCTTTTTCCTGAAATCTACGGAGATATATATTCTACTGGATCCGAAGCTGCACGCTGTAAACCCAAAGCACAGCACGGGCTAATGCCAAACATTGTTGTAACCATCATTCTGTGGGTTGTCAGAAAGGACCGCCGATACGACAAAGACTGGTGAAGCAGCTCGGAACGAAGCTGGTATCAAAAACGCTGGTGTGTCCAACCAAATTTTCGCCTTGTCTCACATCGAACCATAAGGCCATATGCGCCACAACTGGATGCATGTTGAGAGGTGGCTGGCTGCCTGCGTTGACGTAACAAAATAGCCCAGAGTCTGTAGGCAAGACCTTCGACCATGTGCTGCAGACTTCTCAATCTCGTCATTAAGTGGTGGCGAAGACGTTGCGGGAACGCAGCATATGGTCTCCCACGGGCATGAAAGCCATGCGGAAAAATGTCCGACCGGGAAATCCCTGTCCAGCGGATCGAGCACAGCTTTTTCAAGCCAGACATGTGGTTGCCAGGAGCTGCAACATCAAGCGGGGTCTGCGAGCAACTTTTAGCCCACCAGCACCACGTAAAGATTGTGAGCTCGACCACGTGCTCTGCCAAACAGAGATTTTTGCTTGGGGTGCCTTCAACAATCCTCATGCCAGAATTGGAGGAATTCCGGTCGAAGCCCGGCCCAACGTCACTTACCAAAGCCTTTTCTTGCATGGACCGAAATCAAATTCGCAGTGATAGCAGAAGCTTTCCCTGGTTGGAGCCCATTTTTTGCTGTGCAAAGGACGGACAGCATTGAATAGCAGCTGAAAACAGAACAAACTCAAGGGGAGATTGCTCGATTGCTCCGTGCACCTCTTTGGCACTGGTTGGTTGGAATGCAAAGGAGAAGGATGACAACAAGAGGCATGGTGGGCCATGATGGACCACCGACACACAGAGAACAAACCGTTTCTTAGTCGTTGGCCGTAAAAGAATCATCCGACACGTTGCACCGAAAGGCCTCGGAAGATTGTGGTGATTGCAAAAACTCTAATGCTATGAGGGATCGAATGCGTTCTGCAAGGGCTTCACGGTTGGACTACCTCGTGGCACTACGATGAGAGAGATTCACTTACTTTCACGGTAACGTGACATGATTCTTCAAGACCTGTCTTGAGTCACCGGGCTACGGCCCCGAGTTGCTATGGTAAACCTACCTCATGCAAGCGCCGGTCTACGCGGCTGACGGGCATTCCTCCGTGCAGGAACTGAGGTGCTCTTCAGCACTGGGCAAACCAAGCTGTATCACATCCGCTCTCCCAGGGCCCCAGGTTCATTGTCAGCCCTCTACAGGTGGGCAGTTTCAAGATGGGACTCGCGTAAGACCCCATCTTTTTGGAATGGCACGGGAGGCCTACAGAAGACTACCCTCCTGAGCTACCCACCTGTAATGAGCTTTGATTCATGCAGCTCCTTCCACGTATCCTTTACATCCAGAGTGAACACAATGTAAGCCTGCACCGTGCCGGAAAACAGAATACGTGCTGTCAAATTGGCGACACGTCTGAGTGGCAAATGCTACTGCTACGGTTGATGGTATAAATCCTGCATTACCCATAATAAGGAATATACCATAATTCCCATAGTTTGGGGTTTTTAAGGTAATGCAGGATTTATATCATCCACCGTATTGCTTGCGGAGCCTGGCAACCGGTATGGATCCTGGCATCACAATGCTTGCTTCGCCGGAATCCTTCGCAACAATGATGCAACAGCTCTTGTTCATCGACGCCATGCTTGAGGTGGTAATAGCATCTTGGAGGCAATCTTGATTGCCGCGCAACAGCTCAAGATGAGTCTTGGGCAGAATCGGTCCACTAGGTCTGCGTGCACATGGGGAAATTAGAGTCCATGGCTGCTTCTTCCAAAGAAGCAAGCAGCTTTGCAGATTGAGCAGTCGGAATCTTGCGATGAGCTGCAGCTCCGCATGCTGCCCCAAGAAGGGCTGCGTGCAGTGCCTGGGCTGCCGTGAAGGAAACGTGCAATTGCGCTGCAAGGTCGCTTGAAACCAACTCTTACATCCAAGCACTCGCGATAGCGTTTAGGGCAAAGTTTAGGGTTTATGGTTTCGGGTTGAGGGTTTAGGGTTGCGAAACAATCAACTGCTTGGATACTATAGGCAGCATCATACTTGCAAGAATCCGAGATGGCGCTGCTCCATTCATCAGGCAGACCCAGCAGCTGGAGCTCCGCCCCGAATCAACACGCCACGCGCTTCCCCCCGACTTGATGGCAGCATGCTGCTAACTGGGCTTCATGTTCCCAGCCACATGGCCTCATATCAATACAAACAGCGCCAAAACGCGCTTGCCAGCACACAGCACTGCGACTCCTGAAGGGAAAACCTCTGAATGACGAGCCTTTGAACGAGTCTTTCCATCTTACGGCCCAGATATAACGGAAGAAAAACCCCGTCTGGCTCTGGCGGCAAGATGCCAAGCACTCGCCTAAACCCCAAACCCTAAACCCTAAACCCTAAACCCTGAATCTTAAACTCAACACAAGAAGAAGCCCAAGCTCTGGCGCAGCTCTGCGCAAGATCTCCAGATCGCTCCCATCTTCAAGGCTGCTTGCCTCCATAAACTGGTTTAGGGCTTTAGGGTTTAAAAGGGTTTATAAGAGTTTAGGGTTTAGGCAAACCGGCTGGAACAACTCCAGGTTTGCCAAGGCTTTGAAAGCTCTGGGACGCAAGGTAGAATGTGAATGCCGTCGAGCAAACTAAGCTTGGCAAACGCTCCTGCGATAAACAAAAACGCTTGCCCAATGCCCAGCTATTCCGGCAGGATCGTGCAAAGGCGGCATCCGAGCATTACCAGTCAATACCAGCTTGTTTTCAAATTCACAAGGCGTCGCAAAACCTTGCAACGGCTGCGCCGGAAGGCTGCCAGTCGTTCGTGCAGAGCACCGCCAAAGATCTTGCGAACAGAGAAAAGGCTGCCCCGCGGCTTTAAGCAGCCTTGCACATCTCTTTGCCGGCCAACCGATCCTGCAACACGATCAAGGCCGTGCATCAATGGTTGCGACTACATCAGAACTGCGAAAATTCGTGGCAACGAGAGCAACATAAACGCTTGCTCAATGCCCAGCTATTACGGCAGGATCGTGCCAAGGCGGCATCCGAGCATTGCCAGCTTGTATTCAAATTCACGAAGCGTCGCAAAACCTTGCAACGGCTGCACCGGAAGGCTGCCAGTCGTTCGCGCAAAGCACTGCCAAAGATCTTGCGAACAGAGAAAAGGCTCCCCCGCGGCTTTAAGCAGCCTTGCACATCTCTTTGCCGGCCAACCGATCCCGCAACACGATCAAGGCCGTGCATCTGTAGTTGCGACTACATCAGAACTGCATGGCAAGCAGAGCAACAAAAACGCAAGCACCGCCAAAGAACTTGCGAACAGAGAAAAGGCTCCCCCGCGGCTTTAAGCAGCCTTGCACATCTCTTTGCCGGCCAACCGATCCCGCAACACGATCAAGACCGTGCATCAACAGTTGCGACTACGGCAAGCACAGCAACAAAAGCGCAAGGACCGCCAAAGAACTTGCGAACAGAGAAAAGGCTCTCCCGTGGCTTTAAGCGCTTTGCAAGTCTCTTTGCCGACCAACCGATCCCGCAACACGATCAAGGCCATGCATCAGTAGTTGCAACTACATCAGCATTCGTGGCAAGCAGAGCAACAAAAACGCAAGCACTGCCAAAGAACTTGCGAACAGCGAAAAGGCTCCCCCGCAGCTTTAAGCAGCCTTGCACATCTCTTTGCCGGCCAACCGATCCCGCAATACGATCAAGGCCGTGCATCAATAGTTGCGACTACATCAGAACTGCGAAAATTCGTGGCAACGAGAGCAACATAAACGCTTGCTCAATGCCCAGCTATTACGGCAGGATCGTGCCAAGGCTGCATCCGAGCATTGCCAGCTTGTATTCAAATTCACAAGGCGTCGCAAAACCTTGCAACGGCTGTGCCGGAAGGCTGCCAGTCGTTCGCGCAAAGCACTGCTAAAGAACTTGCGAACAGAGAAAAGGCTCCCCCGCAGCTTTAAGTAGTCTTGCACATCTCTTTGTCGGCCAACCGATCCCACAAGGCGATCAAGGCCGTGCATCTGTAGTTGCGACTACATCAGAACTGCGAAAACTCGTGGCAAGCAGAGCATGACGGAGCGCATGAGGGAACCAACACCACGCAGCCAACAGCTGGTGGAAAAATGCACGTTTTGCGAGCTGAGAGTTTCAGGATGAAACTATTGTGAGCAAGAACATCCCTGTGCCCTCGCTGTCATTACTGTCGCCGGCAGAATCACCCTCATACTATGAAACAACAATCCGCTTATGGCAATTCCTCACGCAAGCCACCATGATCGAGAAATCTTAACTGTCTTCTGCTTGCACGCTTCCTACCGCAACGAGCAAGGAATCAACCCACAACGAGGGCAACCCTTAGCCTTGTCTCAGCAAGCCCAGTTTTGACGCTCCCGGCGACCAAATTTATCCCTGCATGATGCGTGCTCCGCAGCTTGCCAAATCTGCTGAGCTTTGCCAAATGCGCCACGAACGAACAAGCGGCTTTGCTCTGCATCCAACCCGTGCTTCCCTGTGGGAAATACCCGCTTCTTATTAAGCCGGGAATCACCTGACAAAGGGCGCCTCAGACACGGGAGCACGAGGGACTTGCGGGGACTGGGATTTTTGCCGCTCGCATCAATGTTTTTGTCACCTAAACCCCTGTTCATAAAATCCCGCTGTGTTTTTGCAAGCAATGCAAAGGCCCTTTGATTGGCTGGGCTGTGTGGCTTGGCGTGCATGCGTTGAAACGGTGAAGCTCTGCTCACGCTCTTCTGCATCGGGCCCCGCTTCATGCTCAAGCTGAGGCTCATGGCTAGGAACCTAGCTACACAACAGGATGCTTTCAGGGAAGCAACGATCCAGGACTCTGGTCGTTCGTCCAAGACATTGCTGAGCCATTGCGATTTGCCTTCCACTGCCAGAATGAAGCCTTAACCAAGGCACCCTGCTTTTGCCCTTCAAAGCTGCAGGAACCCACCGGGCAGCAGTCGCTTTCATCCGTCACCTTTCTGGCTTCGGCAACCGCCACGCAAGAAACTCGCCCCAGTCATGGCAGCTCGTCCTGCAGGACCCCGAGGGAACAATGCCTTACATATGTGGGTCAGGTCTTTTGCCGCTAAATGCTCCCAAAGAAGGGATCTGCAACCTTTTGGCGGGTTGTGCCATAAGATGTTGCTGACACTTCAAGCTGCCTTCGGGAAGCTTGCCTTGGAAGCCACACCGCTCAGAAATTTGATGGGGTACGACAGCAACCAGGTCAGCGACAGCTGCACAATTGCATCGCCCAAAGCCGGCCGGGGACAATGTCTGAACAAAGGCGGCGGAACACTTACCTTGGGCCGCCGTCCTCTTCTTACATCCCCACCCTTCACTGTCTAGATATGCCACCATCTACGTTGCGTATTGAGGTGGACCAAGCGATGGACTCGCAGCAACGAGTGCACACCGGCAAGCGCTTCTTCACAGCTTCGAAGGCAAAATCACCATAAACAACCTTTAACATGGGCGGGCACAAGTGAGTCCAGCCGACGATGCCGATGATCTCTGTGCTTGAAGACGCCGACCACGCCAGCCAGCTTGACCTTTGCCTAAACTCTAACCCTAAACCCTTTGCCAGGATTTGCGAAGGCTGCGCTCCGAAGCAAAAAGCACCCGGTGTGCTCGTTTTTGTGTTTCTGACGCTTGCCGCCATGATGTCGTCTGTTAGGGTTTAGGGTGTAGGGTTTCGGGTTTGGGGGTGATTGCAAAAGTCTTGATGGTGATCGCGAGAAAAACCAATTTGGCCCCAGAAAATGCAAGACCATAGAATGCACAGCAATTTCTCGTGACAAATATGGAATGCGGTGACCTGCTGGCTGCAAGAAAGCCTCACATGAAATCGACAAGGATGCGACATCGCATCTCCACTTGCGCCCATTCTAAAGGTGGAGGTCGGAAATCGAATGCCAAGCTGCTTATCCAGCTGCGGCTTGCAGATGTACTGCAGCATGAGCATAGAAAGAAAACGCCTGCTGCGAGCTAGTCTGCTCCTGCCGCGAAGGCTTCTGCACTCATGCTTGGAAGGCCGAATACAAGAGTGCCTCGCTCGAGCAGCAGTGCCAAGCAGTGAAGTTGTACATGCGCACGCACGTGGACAATTACATGCACAAGCCTTTGAACACCTCATCGTGGCTGATTTCGACTGTGCCCAGGAAGCTTTAGAGTCTCCCATGTAATGCCTGTTCCGGCTCGCGCCAACGCGGAGCATCCCTATAACAGCAGAGCCTGTGGCGTCGCATCAGCCTGGAGCTGCTAGCAAAGCTAAGCACAAGGAAACGCTCCCAGTGGCTTGCGGCCCGAGTCTCCATGGAACACCCCACGAGTGGTGGGAGAGATGCACAACAGGACCCAAGAGGACCGAAACGGATCGCCGAGACTGGCCGCCTTGCTGCGGAGTTTCTCGCAGCCGTCGTGTGTTCTTTGGCAAGCAAGCGTCTGGGCGCCGTTGGGCCGCAGCCTTCCCGCACCTAAAAACAGAGCACACAGCGAGCCAGGAGTTACCAGTGGAGTACCTCACCCCCGCGGCCATGAACCAACCAGTCTTCGCAAGAAAGGCAGGCATGAAGCCAGCTGCATTGGAGCAGGACCGGCGATGGAAAAAAAGCTGCGGAGCTGTATTGCAACGTTCCTTGCATTGCCAAGCGTTCTTCGCACTAGATGCAGCCGATCTTCTTCAGAGAACTACATAGCAACAAGCGCGCACCAACAATCAGCCGTTTAGCATGGCACAGTCCTCTGCCCTCGCAACCACATGGGCTTCCCTTTGCTGCTTGAAGCGCATGTTCCAAATATCGCTCGCATGCCGAAACACCTCTTGATTTCACAGGTGACCATGCATCACGCGCAGCAGTACAAGTCTGCAGCAGACCTTGGCATACGTGAACCTTCGGACACTTCTTACTCAATCGACGTGGAATGACACGAGACAATACCCAACACTCGGTCGTCCTAGGCAAACACCTTGTCAAAGCCAAGTTTTCCTAACTGAATAAAACTGGACCTTGTCTTGCTGTCAGAACCCTTTGAAAACCTGTGCCTAATCTCCCGGACACTCTCAATTCAAGGATCAACGTCATTGCATGCTGAGCTCGCTGGTGCACTGACCAGTGGAGTGTCCTTTCATGACCAATCACATGCAGATTGTCGATGGTCAGGCCAAACAGCAGCATACACTTCTAGAAGGCTGTTGAATCAATTTCCCAGCATTTGCATTGAACGTTGACTGGAGGCTCTGGCGCAATAGTAGTCCAGCAGAAACAGCTTGTATTTGTGGTAGCTTAC
This sequence comes from Symbiodinium sp. CCMP2592, assembly GCA_905221615.1. Lineage (NCBI taxonomy): Eukaryota > Dinophyceae > Suessiales > Symbiodiniaceae > Symbiodinium > Symbiodinium sp. CCMP2592. The sequence goes on from CAJNDT010000172.1 coordinate 204,197, forward strand.
ATACAAAGCTCAAGTCGCCTGCGCAGGTTCAACCCTGAGGGCCCAAGACCAGGAGTGTGGCTTCCACAAGCCATGCATACTTGAGGGTACCAGTTTCTGACGTGCAACATGGCCATGCTTTCCAGTATCGGGAAACTGTACCGTCTGCTTCACAGCTTCTGCTTCCAGATCACACAATGGGAAAATCACAGCAACCATCAAAGCTGACACGCGCGAACACGTCTCAATGCGAAGCACTGGCATCGCTGAGCGAGCCTTTGCGGTTTCACCGCTTAGGTTTGAGGGAACAAGGCTTGGCACCGAGCCGCCGCAAAAAAGAGGTGCCCGAACTAGCTTGAAACGCCAAGGCAAAATCCGGTAAAGGGCAAATACCTTTGGTGTCTTAAGCTCAGGTTGTAGGAACTCAAAGCCTAGGGAGCTTTCTGGCAACACACCTACCAATCCGAAGCAAGCTGAAGGCATTGCTACAGAAGCGCAACACACGACCCTGCTGCTGAGCATCTTTCAAGCTCATCATATTTCTGGCCTGTGCATGACATGCACGCAAGCGCGTGCAGCGGGTGCAGTAAAACGACTTAGAAGTAATTTTCATGGTGCACATTGATTTTCTAGCCGGGTGGGCTGGTGGCTTGTCAAGGTTGGCAATCCAAACCCACACACGGATCTGACTTGGTTTGGGGTTTAGGGTTTTTGGTTTAGGGTCACAATGCCAGGTCTGCGACAAGGGTCTGACTTGCCATGCAGTTGGACGCTTGAAGTCTCGTTGACAGCCACTGCCGTGTCACAGGGAATGGGCACTCCGCGAACACCAGTGTCGACAACTCCCCGCAGTAGCTGCCTACTTCGACCCCCCGACTACAAGTTCGTGTGGAACATCTTTTGACACGGTCATTGGTTGCGTCGGGCACCAACAAAGGACCATCGCCGTATTCCTGAAACAAATCCTTTAGCCACTTTGGGAGTGTGATTGGCTGTGCAACGCTTGAACTAGCCGCGCGACAAGTCTCAGTTCAAGGCTCACCGGAGTATCATGCGGTTCTTTGAGTTGGCACTTGGATTTTGCAATGTTGACAGTGACAAGAAGCTACAAGAAGCTGCGATACGAGCCGCAGTATTGCCAAATCTGCTCAACTCAACAAGGAAATTCTTCTCACCTTGGCTTGCAAGAGGCTCCCTTGAATTGTTTCAAACTTGCTACTGTGCAGCTTCAACAATTGCTGACTTTGACGTTCTGCGTCCAATGTAGCAGACATGGTCTCGTTGAGAGTCTGCATTGGCCAATCCCCATCTATTGAAATCCGTTTGGGTCCAAGCTAAACCATCTCATTTCTCGGGGTGATGAAAAGACGCACATGCCGGTCTTGCATTGCGGTGGTTCAAAATTGCGAATCCTCATATCTGCTTGTGTGCACCTCGAGGTCCTTAGAATCCTCTGGCCAGAGACAGCAGAAACCAAGCAGGAGTGTTGGAAGGGCCGGTTTGAGCTGCTTCTGCCACGAAGAAGAAGCAAGCAGTAGATCACCACTGGACGATTATGCCAATGTGCTCCAAATGGCAAATCCCAGATTGTCCAGAAAAGTTACGGACATTGCCAGATTTGAAGAAATGTCCAGTGGAGTCCAAAGCTGTGGCGCATGGAACAGTCAAGGCTCGCTGGACTATCTCAATCCCCAGACGAGGCGCCAAACCTCTGCAGCCTTCTTTAAAATTAGGGTTTAGGGTTTAGGGTTTTTTGCACAAAGCTAGGCACTCCTTTGAAAAACAATGCCATGGCTTCGGCTCATCTAGACGGGCCGGTCGACAACACTTAAGAAATTTCAGCACGAAGCACCTGGTTCAGAGATATGTCGATGGGAAGTGCTCGCGAAATTAATGAACGCTCCTGAAATCGGACGCAAGAGCTTTCAATGGGCTTGCAACACCCTCCTCTAGCTGAGGAATATACTGGGCTCGCTGGAGCTATCGCATTCACAGTAAGAAGCAGTGGAATGCCAAGCAATCGTCTGCTGGACAAAACCTTGGCATCAAGCCCAGGTGCGAAGACGGGTGCAAACTCCACTCTCTAAGCCATCATGGTTGATCCATCTGCTCAAAAAACTTGGGTACATCTTGTGCAAAGGAACTGCACCGGCCGGACTCCTGAACTGCATTGCCTGTGGCTGAAGCTTGGTGGCTGCGCGCCCCGCTGGGCTGCACATTATCGCCAGTTTGGGACGGCTGCTCTTGCTCTTGCCTAAGGCAACGCCCAAGTTGGGAGGCACAGGCACCGGTCGTGCAGCTCTCCACATCGAGCTACTAGGCGCCAGAACTGAAACAAAAGGGAATAACACTGTCCCCCGACCAGCGTCCGATCAAACTTGCTCTGTCCTTTTGAAGCACTTCCGACATGGCACGAACGTCATCACGAAGGCAGCATCCGAAATTTTCCCGCTTTGCTCTCAGAACTTTGGGGCTCCCATGGGATACGGTTGATGATATAAGCCCTGCATTACGCAGAATAAGCATAGTTTAGGGTCCTCAAGGTAATGCAGCAGGATTTATACCATCAACCGTGTGTAGGATATTTATCTCGAAAAATCGAAGCGCTCTCAAACGCCCCAGCAAAGAAGCCGCCAATCAGCCCCAACACTGCTACAGCTCGTGCCTAGAGAGATCGGTTGAGAGTATGCCCTCCTGGGAATGGCATAAGAAACAACATTGGAGCTCCCTGCAGGGGATCACTTCACACTGAGCTTGGTCCGCAGCTCCGAGGTTTGAGGTGGAGCCTTCGTCTCCACGAAGAACATCAAGCAACGGTGTCGGGAGTCCTGACACTCTGGGAACCTTCCAGACAGCAGACGACGGATTTCTCAACCATGAGCCTGCCATGCATATGAATCTCACTCGCGCTGTAAGCCCATGTCCAGAAGCTGGAGTAATGAGTATGTGCCGAATCGGCTTCTGGTGTTAAGAAGCTTAACCATTCTTGGCAGACGCATCGCAAGGGGAAACGCTGTGCATGCAACCCTGAGGCCTGCGAGCGTTCAAGGATTTGAATAGTTATCCGCTGCCAGATACTGCGAGGGCAGCGACACGTGAAAAAGGCAGAGCTTGCCGACAAGCAATGGCAGCCTGGAGCAACTGCACATCGCAAGGAACGCTTTTTGGCGGTTGGCGGTAAGACCCAGCAGTGAGCTCTCGCTGCAGCCTGTCAGCACTGTGGCACAACGCTGAAGAAAAGATGCCGACAGAGGAACCCTTGTTGCATAGATGCCTCCAGTATGAGCTGAAGTGACGGGCACAACAGCAGCGGCTGCACAAGACACGAAACGCAGAAGAAAAACATGAGCTTTTCAAGGAGATTGATGAAAGCAGCAGGAAACCTTGTCTAGCGACTTGGTGCCGCTCATGGCAGGATGGCTGTCGCCACAGCTTCATCACACACCTGCTCGTAAATCTCCGATCCTATAAGTGCTTTCGTTCGCAGCTGACACAGCCCTAAGGATGGCAGCAACAGTATGGCTTGAAACTGGGTCCTTGTGGGGCTTTCGTAACGGAATTCTACGGCTACGTTTGAAGAAAAGCTTTCAAAGCTCTGCAGAGAAAGAGATGCGTTTGCAGTGCTCGATGGCAGCTCTTGAAGCCCTGCGTCATCAGGTCAGGCACGGCTTAGGGTTTAGGGTTTAGGGTTTCACCACACGTGACGGCATGCCCATAAGACGCGTTGTCTGGGGCTCCAACAGAACGGACCGCAGTCAGTTGCACAAGAACCTCTCAAATCCAAGCAGCTTCAAGGCCGCTTTAAGGATGGAACTCCTGAGACGTGTCCAACAACTTCTTACATTAGGGTCTCCAGTCGGCCCCAGATGATTGAAACTCCCCAGACAAAAACATTTTTGGGTCGGCTTTTGCGCTGAGCTGTGCAGAATTGTTCTCCTCGTCGGTGTGGTGTCAACAAAAGCCCATGCTGGAATCGGGCTGGTTCTAATCAGGGGGACGGAAACCATCAACGAAGGTCCGCGTAATGTCTCAGCGTGAAGCCATGTGTCCAGGACACCGTGTCCGCATCACTGTCGCCTAGCCTCGGGCAATCTGTCAAAGTGCCATCTGGCTTAACTACTCAAGTCAACCATGCAGTGGTCGTGCCCAAGGCCTCAGAGACGGCGCTGCGCAAGAAATGGCTCTTGCTGATGTGGCAGAGGAATCATGTTTACAATGGGGGCTGGCTATGGATCTACAACATACGCTACTGTGGGGCTGGTGAAATTGTGCTAACTTCGACATCTTGCAAAAGCATGGGATTCAAGGGCTCAAAATCCGGCTTTCCAGGGGAAAGCCGAGGACCTCCAAAACAACTTGGAGAAGACTCGCATTTTCCAAAACTCTGCAGTGCAATCCCTCCTTGGGTTTCTGAATTTTTTGCAGTCTGCGCTTCCGGCTCCAAATTAGACTTTTGCCCCTGGGCCAATGTTGAATTGCTGGTGACCTGAACCGCAGCTGCCATAGCCTCTGTAAGAGAAAAGCTGTTGAATGCAGTTCGGCCCATTGGCAAGCAGATTTACCTGACAGCTAACTTTCAAACGCTCGGCATGTGGCTGGGCGGAAATCTCATCAGAGTGTCAACAAACCCTGGCTTGGGACTCAAGACCGTGCATACCGGGCATCATATTCGGGGTGGAAAGATTCAAGATTGGTGAATCTGTGGCTGCTGGCCTGCGGATGAGCATCTGCAAAGATTTGGAGGTGGGCCAAGCAGGTGCCTTTCGCATCTGAGTTTGGAACCTACAGACCTTTGAACCCGAATGACCCCCGTAGATATGGTCTTCCAGGAATGTTGTGCGAAAGGTCCGGAGGGACATTGAAACCTCTGGCTTGGGAACCGATCTTTGCAAGCCATCCGTCCACCAACGGCAACCAAAGAAGTCACGCGCCATCCCCAAAAGCGCAGGCTTGGGTCATTGGCGGAAGGCTCTCGAGTTTGCTTCTGCTGCATATCCGACGTTTATGAATAGCAAGGGCAGCCATCAATGGCTGGAGCTCAAGATCACCTGCTTTGAGTTTTCTTGTGGTGGGCATTCCGCCCCTCTCCCTCAAGGGAGAGGAGGAGCCTCAAAGGCTATTCCGGAAAAGCAAGCCCTTGAAGCTTGAAAACCGAAGCGCGGAAACCGTTGAAACTCTCCTGAGCACGTATGATCTGGCGGACAGTGGTGGACATACACCCGACATGATGCCTCGAATTCGATTAAGAGTCACCGACTCCCTAAGGCAGATAATTCAGCCAGCTCTACCAGGGAGCTGGAGGATTTCGGGAAGAATTACCAGCCTCTTGCAGATGAAAATCGACGTGAGTTGCTGCATTCCTTGCAAGACAAAACGCGCAACCTGCCTCGAATCTACGTGGGAAAGAGCCTCCGGCATACGCAATGCCGACCAATTGCTCTCTCAAGCTCTCCACTCCGGAAATACCCGACTGCTTGTTTGGCAACAAAGCGTTCTCCGAACCAGCGTGCCGTCAGTAGATGCCTCTGTCCTGAACCTGGCATGCGCATCAACTATGAAGGCCCTTACTGTTTGGGCAACTGAAAGCTTCAGCAATCCTCTAAGCCCTAAGCTTCTTGATCGAGGCACATCCGAAACAGCGTGGTCCGCTGTCTAAAGGCAAGTTAGAGCTCTCTGCAGAGGTCCTGTAACCTGCAGGGCATGGAACCAATCGGCCAAAAAGCGAAAATCTGATGCAAAGAGGCGCAGGATGTACCTTCAAGGGCCTTCTTATGTCAAAGTTTAGGGTTTAGGGTTTAGGGCCAACTTTTGGCTTGCAACTGTCAATTTGAGGCTACGCAGAGAGTAGTTGCATGCACACCGACGTGTCATGCCACAATGTCTCTGCTACCGCTGACTGCATTCACCGGACGGAATCCCCTCATACCTTCCTCTCCAAACCGCTGCTCCCTTTCCAGAATTTGCAGCACGAATGCTTGGGCCGGATCTTTGCAAGCTTTTTTGTGATGGAATGCCATTCACATCCACAAGCCGGAGCGGCGAAGCTGCTGATATGCAACCACCGCCTAAATTGCATTGCTTCCTTTCTGAAGCAAGAAAATGCCACACGGTTATGGCATTGTATTCCCAGCAAGCCACAGCAATGGGACGAACTGCTGGCTGCAAGGGACCTGAGCGACCTGCAAGGGACCCGCATTGTGACCGGCCCTCCGCTTGAAACACTGCAAGTTGCCGTGCCCGGAACGGATTAAGCATCTGCATGCGCCATGCTTTCCAAGCATCACGCAACAGGGCGACCGCGCCCTGCAACCGAGAATCTTGCCAGCTCCGCTAGCTTGTCCTCAGATTTATGTCAACGTATCAAGAAATTGCGATCAGGTCATGCATCGGAAGCATCGGTAATTTGCGCAACTTGTGCGGCGTCACGCGAATCTGCTGGAGCTATCAATTTCCCATGGGTAACGTAAAGCTGGTGCACCACGTGCGTTCGATCATCCAGTCAGCTATTTGACCACAGAAAATGATGGAGCATGTGACACAAGCATCACTCGCACCAGCCCTGGTTGCCCGTTGCTCACGGTGCATGCAACCTTCTGGCGTTCACACACGACGAGCAAGCTGGATCAATGCAAAGAAATCTAACTCTTTCGTGTGAAGACGACGCTGTGCAACTGGTCTGCGCATGGACTCCATGGACCCGCAGGAGTGTGCAGGTGAGCACGCCTTAAGAACAATCCAACTGGAGAGGGGGCGTATAAGTCACATCACCCGGCGGGCAAATTTAACAAGTACACACGGCGGATAATTAGCAAAGTCACAATCACGGGAAGTTACTTGAACCATACCATATTTGATACCTTTCCGCAGTGTCAGGGGCCTCATGCTGCCACTTGCAGCAGGATCGCAAAACCAAGCATTTCATGCTCACACGCTGGTGAAACCCTTTAGAACCCCACCACAGCTCATGCTCATTGGTGCAGCGATTCACATCCTGCCGGGGAGCTTTCCCTCCCTGTCGCCCGGGGCAACTTGACACACCCCGCAATGGCTTAATACAACCTCTGAGCACCACTTAAGATTTTAATTTGAGGATGTGAGAGGTCGGCAGGCAACCTCTCCTTGGACACTGACCTCATGGTCATGCAAATGTACATCATGCAATCACAACATGCTGGCGGATGTCACCACACTTCCCGGCTTCGAACGGATCTGCTCACCGTTGGCTCACTGTTGGTACGAATGCACCCAGCTGTGGCAACGGAGAATGTCATCGCTGTCTCGCATTCCGTCAATCGCATCCTCGCCCCCGAAGCTCTGCGGGATTGCTGCCAGGTGCTCCACCATCTCTGTGCAAGCGTGCCAAAGAAGCAGACATCGTCGAGAACAAAGCACATGGCTGCTCCGTTACCGAAATTGTTGATCTTTCATCACACCACAGCCACAGGAAAGCCATTATGAATCTAAGGCCCATCATCTGTCAGTGGAACAAATCTGCGCCCCAACCCTTGCGGAACCAACTGCCTCCCAGGCTTCAGGAAACCCGCTCCGGCTCCGAAGCAAAGCTAGCCGGTGATGTGGCATCGCGGCATACACTTCGCGCCCATGATGGAAAGTCCACGCAACTGCATGTCCATCTTAGCCGAATCACGTGGCGATCCGAATGCTCGGGCAAACACTTGCATCATGATATCACCAAGCAGGCGCAACAGCGCCAATCTGATGGTCGTTCCTGGCAGGTTACTGCATGCACTTTTGACGGGCATGCCTGTTTGGGTAAAGACACATGGTGGGTAATGCAGGCCTGTTCGAGATGCAGCGAAAAACAAATCAGCTTTGAAATAGCAAACTCGCCTGTGGCTGGAGTGTCATGACAAAGAGCCGGCAAACGTAGATTTGCAGGAACAGCCAGCCCCGGCTACCGAAAACACTCCAGGCCGACATATCACATAGCTTCTGAGCACTCAAATGACTAGCCATGTGGGTGCTCTGCCTCCGCAGTGAATCCAAGCTTTTCATCAATTAAGACTCCCCCACCAGCCACGCTGCACATCGGCGATTGGGAAGCCATGCCCTAGAACATGATTATCTGCAAAACATCCGCGGCATCCGGACTTTATCGCAAGCGGAAGTTTGAACTGGATAGTATATGCTGGCGCCCCATAAGGATCATGAAACCAGGTGGCTGAATGCCTTCCTCATAACCGCGGGCTGCAAAACGACTTGCGCATGGCATTAATGACGCTTCATCGCGCGTGAATGTTAAGGCACAAAGAACCCGTGCAATCATTTCCTGCCGGGCAAACCACTTAGTGCAGTTCCCTTCTTCCTCAACACCTGATTGGCGGCAGCCGTCAAGGTGTGCTGAAAGCATGTCAATAATGATGGTCATTGCTGTATAGCCAGCTATTTACCGCAATTATGCTTGTGGCCTGGACCAAGACGTTCTCGTGGCGTGATTGCTGCTTGAGCTGGGTTCAAACTGCACAAGAATCACGTTGCGGAACTGGCACCGGCGAAGGTGGCAAAGACGGGCATGCCAAAGCCCGCCGTTTCTGTCATGCTGGCGGCCCGCTCACTTTTCCCATTCTCCGATGTCAGTTCCATATCCAACATCTCCCACAGCTCTGACATCAAGGCCATGCTTGGCCGCTGCACTCCCAGTGTCGTGGACTCGTGGACCATCTAGCAGATCTAGCCTTCATGTCTCACCCAAGACAAAACAATAGGCTCCAGGTTGCTTGCAAATGGGAAACTGACTTGACTCCACAGCTTGAGAAAAACGGTGAATCTCAACATCGGATTTGGAAGCTACTTGTGTCACTCTCCCCGCACCCTTGGCGATGCAAAATTTCCAGAATTCCAGAGGAGTGAAAAGCCGGAGAACTTGGTGCTGCACTTGTTGATCTGAGATACGTCTGCGACTCAGCGCCAGGCTGAAGCTAAGCCCTGGCGGATGGCACGAAAAGATTGAAGCAAGGCGAGCATCTAACCAAAGAATGTGAGACCATGCCTGTGGAAAGCGGATTCAGTGAAGTGCTAAGCAAGGGCATGGCTGCAACACTGGCAAGCTGAAGCTCAAACGGCAGTTTGGTGAACCTTAAACCCAAAAAGCCTCTAAGCCTAAGCCGCCTAAGCCTCCTGTCTGCCCTTATGGAAGCCACGCTCCGAGTCTGATTTGCCGCCGGGGGCAGCAGGCCCAAGCCCCGTCGGTTGATGATAGAAATCCTGCATTACCCATCATAAGGGAATTGGATTTAGGGTTTAGGGTTGTTTCGGTAATTCCCCCACAGTTTCAGGCCCTTACGGTAATGCAGGATTTACATCATCAACCCTCAAAAGGAAGCCAGCGGCCGAGCCAAGGCTTCGGCTTCGCCTTCGGCTGCAATCCACTCTTCGGGTTTCAAGGGTTTAGGGTTTAGAGTTTACAGTAGGGTTTAGGGTTTAGGGTTTGGGGTTTAGGGTTTGGAGTTTAGGGACAGTCTGTGGGAGGCCCAACGCCAAAATGCACTCTGGTATCTTGTGCGATGGCAAAAGGAACAGCCTCTGGGTCTGTGTTATGCCCGCTCGGCGCAAATCCACCTTCTGGCTGCACAATGTAGAAACTCACCTTCCAAGCCGCCACGCCTCAGCCTCGGCTTATGGCTAGCGCACACTAATGCCACTGCAATGCAACAGCCTTTCGCAAGCTGTTTCCTTCCCCAAATCAAGAACCACTGCATTCGACCCTTCTGCGCCGGCGCACTCTAGCTGAACTGTCGCTTGCTGATTTCAGCAAGCGGTACCGCCAAAGAGGTGCACGCTTCATTTTGAAAGAAAATTCGTGAGCCATCGGAAACTTGTCCCTAGTTTGGACAGGGCCAGAGCCGGGCCATCATCCTTGCCCCTGCGCGTCCCTTCGAGATCACACTCTCGACGCAACAACTGTATAACAATGCTCTCGGAAGAGATTGTGCAATGCAATCATGGTATGGTAAGACCAGCAGCCTGCAAGCCTCTGTTTGCGAACGTGCGCCGCATCTGACACCAGCCATGCTCCCCAACCACTGAAGCTACACATGCAAATGCTCTTCTTGTGCAGAAGTTGCAAGCATTCCCAACACAAAAGCAAAGAGCGACGCTCCGTGAGCAAGGCATGCTTAAGAGCTGTTACCGTTCTGCGGCTTTGGATCTGAAGCTTCATGTGGAAAGAAACAGTCTTGTCTCGGACTAATAGGTTGGCATGCAAGACAACGCCTCCGATCCCCTGCCACGGAAAAAACTGCTCCTGTGATTGCGCGCAGGAGTTAAGTTGTCAGCCCATGTTCGCATTGGTGGAGTGGCAATCGTATTGCCAAACTCTGCGTGGCAAGCTCACCTCAATTTTCCTTCGGGCTGCCGCTGGCACATGATCTGCACGCCGTAGAACATCCTCTATAACGGCATGATCTGCAAACTAGCGGTGCTTCCTGCACCCCACTCAAAACAGCTCGAAAAACACCTCTGCATCTGCTCTTGCCCAGAATTTGCAGGCATTCCCATGACATCAAAAGCAAAACGCGAGGCTTCGTGAGCAAAGCATGGCAGATGCCCTTGCTTGAGAATGGCTAAAGCTTTGCCGTGTTGGAGTTTCATGTCGAAAGAAACATCTTTGCATCGAGGAAGCAGCGCTGGCATGCTGCTAGAAAGCACTTGAGCTCCCAGATGCGGTTGGCAAACGGATGGATGTAGAGCAAGCGCCAGCGAAAGATTGGCACTTGGATAGCTGCACAACCTGCTGGGAAGATCAAACAACACTTGCTTTTGCCGGGCTCTTGTCGCAACATGCTTCTTCACTGCTTGGGTCGGAACATCAGCAGACCTCTACCATCACAGAAGCACGTCAATGTTGATCTAATCATCTAATCCACAGAAGCGCCTGCCTCTGGCCAACGAGCATAACCACGATGCCATTGAGACCATGGAGACAAGGCATGTGGCCGCTGTGACCTGGCGTGCGTCGTCTGAGCATAGTGCCCAAACCATGTCGTTATCGTAGGATGTCAATCAATGCGAGCACATCTAGTTTATGCAGGAAAGAGGGAAACATTTCCTGTTGCACATCCAAAAACATATGTATATATATATATATACATGCATGTATATACACAATACAACTACAAAATTCACATGCTATTGCATATCTAAACTTGCAAACTGACTGCTTCACCACAGTTGCAGCTGCAGTCTAGGTATCGCAAGCTTTTTTTGGTAGAGCCAAGCCAGGAAGCCTCTTGATTGGAACCGAACCTGTGTGATGCGCATGCAATTTCCCTGCCCGGCCTCCATTCATCTCGTGCTCGCATCAGGCCATGTTCGCGGTAGCATTTCTTTTCCGCAGGAAAAGATGCCCGCAATGAAACTTAAAAGCCGTGAAGATGGGAGCTGTAGCAAAAAAACGGCTCAAGCGAACACCTTTCTTTTGTCCTAGGACTAATGAACTGACTTCTGGTTTAGAGGGGAAGCGAAGTTATCAGCTTAGTTTTCAGCATTGTTCAGCTACTAGCCATTAAACTGACCAGAATAGTGTGCCTTGTTCTTTTTTTCGCAAAACACCGGGCATGTACTCGAAAATCATAACATCTCACAATCCATATATATATAAGGAAGATTCAGTCCAATAACATTCCATATCTTATGCAAACTCACGCGTTCCTTCTTTTTCATCCAAAGGGGAACGAATGCCCACGTTGGCCCCGGCTCGACAGAAAACATTCTTGGTGGCGTGTTCCACCGCGCGGGAGCACATTCTCCTGATGACGTAAAGGGATTTGGGCGCACAAAACGAAAAGGAGAACACCCCCACCCACCTCACCCTGAGAGCAGAATGGGCTCCCAAAACATCACATGCTTGCCCTAATTTATTTCGACAGAAGTAAATTTGTTTTGCAAAGCAGATCAAAACTCATGCGCGTGTGCACGGAGTTCTTTCTTGTTTCCTTTCTTGCAAAACACCGGGCATGTTTTTGTTTAACCAGCATAGTTCACAATCCAATTACTTATATATAAGGGAGAATGAGCCCAATAACATTCCATATTTTATGCAATCTCACGCACTCACTCTTTTTTCATCGAAAGGGGAACGAATGCCGACGTTGGCCCGCGCGATGGGGCATCATTCTTTTCATTCCAACGCATCTGTCGCGACGCAAGTCTAGCGGGCGAGCATACACCAGGTTGGTGGTTCACCAACGAGCTTCCGCTGCTGCGTCCCGCAGGACCCGACAGCGGAGCTTTAAAACAACAACAACAACAACAACAACAACAACAACAACAACAACAACAACAACAAGGAAGGCGCTGCGTCTGCCGCCGCGCGGAGTGTGTCGTTTATGTTGGGGAGGTTTTTTGCTCAAAAAGCTACAAAACCCTGCTATTTGCGTGGTTTTCATCAACAAGACGATGTATCGGAGGATAAGAAAATGGAGTTCTTTGTCTTGTGATTTTGGTCTCGTTTTGGCGGAAGTATCGCAAATACCGTGTTTTTCGTGGTTGAGTTTATGTTGATTTTGCGGCGAATTTTTCAAGCTTTTGTTTGGAAAGCGTGAAAACTCGAGGTTTTTGCATGGTGCACGTTTCGAAAATGAAGCGACATAGCAACTGGTAGCGTTTGAGAAGTAACGCAACCAAAGAAACAGAAGACAAAAGCCGCATTCGCATGGACGTCATCATCCCCCCCCACCCCCGCACAGAGCTGAAAGACAAATTGCAAGTTTAAGCTGGCATGTACACAAAGTCGAGAATCGGCAAAAACACCGTAAAAACCAGTGCGAAATGCGATACATAGGAAACAACAAGAGAAACAGAAGACACAAGCCGCGTTCGCATGGACGTCATCATCCCCCCCCGCCCACCCCCCCAAGCCCGGCACAGAGCTGAAAGACAAATGCAAGTCGAAGCCGGCATGTGCAGAAAGTCGAGAGTCGGCAAAAACACTGCAAAAACCGATGCGAAATGGAAGAGAGAGACAGGAAAACACCGAAAAAAACGATGCGAAATGTAGGGCCGAACAAAAGTTTGCCGAGTAAACCCGCCGGCACGGTCACTTTTTTGGCAGAAAACACCGCAAAAACCGATGCGAAAGCAAAAACAAAAATTAATGTCAGGTGCAAAAAGTGCCAAAACTGGAGTCTCAGCGCATGCCAGCAGAAGAATTGCACCACCCCGCGCGGCGGCAAACGCAACACCTACCAATTTATTGGACGCTGAGCGAGCGGGCTCTGCTCATTGCGGGCGAGCAGAAACTTCGGAGGCGTGCCATCCCCGAGTGTGCCGTGAGCCAGCGCCACCGGGTTAGCCATAAGCTAGCACCACTCCCTTAGGATCTGACCTGCCGACATTCTTATAGAGGTTACGCGGTCTTCGCCCGGCGGCCTTGTACAGAAAAAGAAACAGACTGGCGCTTTGCGCGAGGGGACTGCCCATGCGAGAATCGCAGGTACCTCCTTCATCCGTTTCTGAGAACTACGACCGAAGTCAGGCCCCGAGGCCTCGCGTAAAACAAGCCAAAACGAACTGACCTAACAAAACCAACAGAGAAGACCGCGCAACCCCTATAGGATCCTCAGTGAAGGAAAAAGAGGAGCCGATGCAACAAACGTTAAATGAAAAAAGGCCTAAGTCAAGAAGAGCAGCGCTGCAGACTGTACACAGCAGCAACAGCTCTTGGGCACCAGCCTTTAGGGGATAGGCCACAAGAAGTTGATTTCAGTTACAAAGGCGTTGCCCGTTTTTGCGCGAGCGATGCCCGAAACTCCTAACGTGACAGCCCGACTCACAAAGTCGTCGTCATGTAGCCTCCGTCACCCTCAGTGTGAGTCATTGCGTCCAATACTCACGAACTGGCAGCCGGTGGGTCGTACTCAGAAGAGCCGTCTCCCAGAGTTCCCGTCTAGTGGCGTCCCACACTAGGTAACTCCCGACTACCAGCGATGGGCCGTAAGGATAATTCGTCGTCAAGCAAATGGGCCGTCACTCCTAGCACTGACCCCGTCGGTAACAGGACAGTAACGAACACACCTGGGAGGGCCGTAGCCGTAGCCCGACACCCATAGCACAGCAAGCGCGTCCGCTTAACGACTGTACCCAGATGTGACGTGGAGCCGTACCAGGTAGACACCGTGCTGGAACTGAAGACGTTGGCCAACTCTGCTGAGGCCTCCCCCTCCAGAGAGGATAGCCCCTCTAGGCCCTCAAGGGCACCCCATAGCAAGAGGAGTCCCTGGAATGCCCGTCGGGGCCAGCATTGGGAGGATGCTGACGCGTTGTGAGTCACCACGTTGCGCCTAGCCTGTCCTGAGTCTGACTTGCTCCCAGGCGCTGGCGGCTGAACAGAAGTGAAGCGCAGAAAACACTCAACCGTGACGAAGAACTCTCGATCGCACTGGCTTCGTAGCAGCCGGTGGCAGTCCACTGTGCCGTTGAAGGAAAAACTAGTGCTCGAAGAAGACTGCATGAGAATACCAGACGATCCGTGTCCTTCTTGCGGAGGTGTACCAGTTAAAGCGCAAAACCAGAGCGCCAGCAAAACTGCGCAGGAGAGACCTTGAGCTGTACCTGGGTGTCTTGTCGTGTAGCTGGGAAGTCGAAGAGAGGAGCGGAACGAGGCCTCAACTCGAAAGCTTCCTTCAGGATACCCAGGTGCAGAAGATGGCCAACCCATGACTGGGGCCGCCCCTTGAATGGCTTGGTGCGGCAGGTCCTTTTGTAAATGTAAAAGCATCGGCAGGAGAAAAGCACTGAGGCACAGTCGACGCGCCTTCCGCTAGTTTCGCCGGAAAGAGAAAACTCGATCCGACTCCTTTCACCCCGCGGAAAGGTGATAACCCTACCGCTTACCTCTTGCCAATGTTGTGTAACTGCAGACAGAGGCCCGGGAATTGGGACCCGGTAGATCACAGCGACACGTGGCTCCAGGGATGGCTATGGCTCAGTAAGAGGACGGTCCCTTAAGCTTCGCAGAAGGGGGACGTTGCGAGCCTCTAGCGTTGGTACCCAGAGCCTTGTTAGCAAAGCTACACAGCCTGCTGTGATCCATAGCGGCTAACACCTACCAACAACAACAACAACAGCAACAACAACAACAACAACAACAGCAACATTTCATTCACACGCAGCGGGAAAGGATTGTCTGAGGTGAAACTTATGTCCACGCTTTGCAAGGGATCGACCTATTGCCCTGCTTACCACTTGGGCAGTCACTCTTCACGGCAAGCCGGCCTTAACACCACTGCACTCGCACACGCTCCGTCCCTCAAGGCTGCAAGCTGCAAAGTGGGAAGCGATTGTGTCTTCAGAGTCTTGAGCGACGAATGATTGGCACCAGTTTGCACAGTAGGGGCATTCCAGGCGCCATTTCCAACTCATTATTGGTGTTTGCTGACGGCGAAGTAACTTCTGCTGGTTTAGTGCTCGTGACATGAAATTTTCCAGTTTCCGGATGGGAAATCGTGGAGGTCACTGCCTTTGGTGGGAATTCCAGGGAAAGAACTCCTCCTGAGGTTCCTCCTTTCACTGGCACTCCAGATGCTTTATCCGGACCTCATAGTGTCCGATCCGTGCTAGATCCGCTTTCCGACAAATTGACGGGCACCGGCGGCGGACTCTTAGACCCATCGGCCTTGGGTGCCGGTGTGTCATGGTTCGCTGTGTCTCGCACATGGCAAGACAAACATGTTGTGTAGCACAGAGCCTCGTGAGGTTCTTCCAAGATGCAAACTGCAAGTTGTCAATCGTGCATTCGGGCCGAGTTTGCGAATAGTTTCTACGGAAACCCATCAGATCCGCAAAGTTCCGACTTGTCATTAGACAGAATCTTTCAGAACAGTACATGGCGACTGAGAAATATCTTCCGCCAAAAAGTGGCTACCAGTGCACCTGTGCATCGTAGATTGGGCGGGTAGTTGCTGTGGCTTGCATGCATGCGCGGCTGCAGAACTCTCTGGCGCAGTAAGTTTTTTCCACTATAAGAAGCTATAAACGAGGCCTTCTGCCACAGAATAAAATCTCCAAGTGCTGTGGCAAGGCAGAGAGGGACGGTAGCATATCTGCTTCGTTCAGCGACTGTGGGAAACCATCTCTAGTTTCAGAGAAAGCTCGTCCATGGTGGCAGTAAACCCACGCAGGGCCATGCAGGTAGGAGTGAAGTTTTTCCATCGCAAGAACGGCGTTGTTCTCACCCTAACCGAAGTTCGGTCACTACCAGAGTTTGAAATCAGGCACCAAGAACGGAGGCGACAACAAGCTGCTCTGACTCCGAAAGAGAGCCTCGCCAATTGGTGGAGTTGCTTCCAAACAGACTTTGCAGTGCTCAGGCAAGAAATCGGGTCCAGATTTGCAAGTGATCTGTCAGCCAAAGGATCACTAAAAGCAACTCGTTTCTCGCACAGACTCAACTCACCAGTTGTCTCGACTCTAGCAGCCATGCCTGAAACACCGAAGAAGAGTGGCGCCAGACGCGAACTTTTAATGTTTAGAAGACAAACTTTTTTTTAAAAACCCAAGACAACACATTGAACGATTCAGAAGCCACTTCAAACGAATTAGGTTTACGCTCAACCAAAAGCCAGATCCACCAGCTGTTTCTGGCTCCGTAAGCAGTAGACGTAGTGTCTCGCGGAACCGCTGAAGGTGAGAGTTCCTGCACTAGTTGTGTTTCGGTGCAGTTGAAGTTCGGAAAGTGGGTCTAGTTTGCGGACCTCTTCCACTTGGAGCTCCTATTTTTCGGCTTAAAATCGGAACCAGAAAACAAACTACGACATCGCCAAACATGGGACCTGGAACCAGCTGCAAGATTGTGTCGCACGGACGCTTACTCGGGTTCACCAATCCAACCGTCACGTACAGTTGAGAGAACCTGTGTCCACACTACATGTGTGACCGGATTCTAGCTCCGGAAACTTGGCCGCAGACGAGCCTTATGAGCAGTCGGAGTGTGCGCCACCCCCTTTCTCCCAATAGCAAGGTTGCTCAAGCATCAACAGCGCGCTTTGCACCAACGTTGCTTTACGGGAATAAGGGGGTTAAATGAATATAATGGACTCCATTTAGGGCTTGAAGGAGCGTTTAAGGGCGTCCAGTTTGGTCCCTACCCTCAATTAAAGGGATTTGGAGTCTCCGGAAAGCGTAGGACAAACCCGCAGGAGAACCTCGAGCGGTTACCAACTGAGCAACAAAATTGGACTGCAAGTAAGTTGCTTCAAAGCTTGTTCTAAGTCGCAAATGTTGGTGCAACAGATGGCAAAAATCAGGTTGTAGGGCATGCGATTTGTGTTGGCAACCCTGAGCATAGGTTTTTGCAGTGTTCCGGAACCCTGGGTTCGAACACTTGGGAGGGCCCCGGGGGGGGCGGAGAACATAACACTAGAACTTAGGGTTGAACCCCAAGTTCGAACACCTGGAACCGGAGTTGAACTCCGGGTTCGAACACAGTGTTCAAACTCCGAGTTCGAACACTGGTGTTTGAACCCCAAGTTCGAACACCAGTGTCAACCTCGAGTTCGAACACTGGTGTTCGATTTCCGGGTTCAAGCACTGGTCTATAAAACGCGCCGGGCTCGGCGTCGCGCGATAAACTTAACCACTTAAAACGCCGCGCCGCTCCAGATGCCACGCCCCCTTTTTCGCTGGCAAGCGCACCCAAAACCGCTCCGCCGGCTCCTTTGGCGCACTTTTCTGCAGGCGTGGCGCCTGGAGCGGCGCACACCCTGACTTGGTTGCCAAGCCCTTGCCTGGAAGGCAGGCCTCCAAACACCACATCTGTGCCTTAAAACCTGCCTCCAAGGTCAAGTCTCCCAGAACCACGTCTGCCACTTTGACTTTGGACTCCAAGGTCAAGTCTCACCGAAATACGTCTGCTACTGCGACTGCGAATCCAGGCAGTCAACACCACCTCAAAACCTTCGCCTGTCAGGCCCAGAACCACGCCTGCTACTTTGACTTTGGGTCCAGACAGTCATCACCGCCTCAAAACCTTGTCCTCTAAGGTCAAGTCTCCCATAACCACGTCTGCCTCTGACTTTGGACTCCAAAGTCAAGTCTCCCCGAAACACGTCTGCTACTGCG
Source organism: Symbiodinium sp. CCMP2592 (assembly GCA_905221615.1). Taxonomy (NCBI): domain Eukaryota; class Dinophyceae; order Suessiales; family Symbiodiniaceae; genus Symbiodinium; species Symbiodinium sp. CCMP2592. The sequence goes on from CAJNDT010000172.1 coordinate 222,254, forward strand.
ACTGCGAATCCAGGCAGTCAACACCACCTCAAAACCTTCGCCTGTCAGGTCAATTCTCCCAGAACCACGTCTGCTACTTTGACTTTGGGTCCAGACAGTCAGCACCGCCTCAAAACCTTGTCCTCTAAGGTCAAGTCTCCCATAACCACGTCTGCTACTTTGACTTTGGACTCCAAAGTCAAGTCTCACCGAAACACGTCTGCTACTGCGACTGCGAATCCAGACAGTCAACACCACCTCAAAACCTTCGCCTGTCAGGTCAAGTCTCCCAGAACCACGTCTGCTACTTTGACTTTGGGTCCAGACAGTCAACACAGCCTCAAAACCTTGGGGTCTCAGGTCAAGTCTCTCAGAAGCACGTCTGCTGCTGTGAATGCGAGACCGAACAGTCAACACCACCTTTAAAGTCAGAGCCAAACTCTCAAAACCACGTATGGTCTTTTGACTTCTTGGCCAAAGCACCCAAAACCCATTTTTGCTATCACAAAAACTAAAAACAAAATCTCTAACAGAACCTAAGTCCTAAAGGTCCTAAAATTCGCAAAGTTCAAACAGAAGAGCTGCAAAGCATATTTCTTCGCTGGCAGCGGCGCAGTTGCGATTTCAGCTGAGCAACCGAATTGGAATGCCTGGCGAAGTGCTGCGAAAACTTGGAAACAGTCTGCATAGGAAAACCAAAACAAAAACTGAAACACCCGCATCCTTTCGTGAAGCTGCTTTTCGAAAGTTTGCGCTGTTTCAGGAGTGGGTCCTGTTGTGTTGAAAGACCGCTTGCCCACCTCTCTTCTAAACGATGCGAAGAAGCCATCAAGCTTCTGAGTGCCACCTACCCTAATTTCTTCGGTCCAAGCGCGCCCTGTCCAAACTTTCATTCGGAACGTTCGGGCAAACTCTGGGTGAGGCGGCTTATGCTTGACGTTGCTGTGGGCTAGCTTCAACTCAGAAAACGAAGGCCCTGCCAAGGCACCGCTGTAAAAGCTGGCAACGGTTCGTCAGAGGCCAACTGCTTGTAAGCTTTAGCGGAATCCGTATGGCACACAGAACCTTGTGCCAAGCGACTGCTTCCCTTGAATGTGACTACAAGCTTCTTCAGCTCATCAATGGACAGAGATCCCCCTCCCCCCTGCCCAGCAGCAGTCAAGCGGTTCGGCAACTTCTCTATGAAGACTTTAGCACTTCCACGCTTGACGGCTGGCATAACGATTCCACAGGATCTTGTCGTCAAGCGCCTTCGATCTGAAGCTAATCTCATCGAGCTCCACATCTGCACCCAACGCACCAATCACCAAGTCCTTCATCGAGCACTTTAAAGTTGTAACTACAACTTCTAAATCTTGTCATGGCCTTAAGAATCAAGCCAAGCATAAAAGTTTGTCAGTCCTCGTTCAGCCGGTCAACTATTGGACTCAACCAAGAGCGGAAGTTGTTGAAGAGACCCCGCACTGTCCGATGATCCAAACCCAAGATCAATCCAGTCTGATCTGGACTCATCTGAATGGGTGCAAGAAACAGCCAGAGAGCACCAACCAAGGAACGAAGGGCGATCTTTTTGCCGAAGATGTCCTGGTCTTCGCTCAAACCCGACTTAGATGCCCGACAATCCTTGTTCTTGCATCGAAAACAAGCGTGGTCTCCCTTGGACTCGATACGCCAGTTTGTGGCTGCACACCATTCACAAGCATCAAGTCCTCCATCCTTCACCATGCCCAAGTCAATCAGAATTTCAAGCAGTTAGAAGAAGTCAAAATGCGTCCAGAGAGAAACGCTGGGTCAAAGACGATCTGCTCAAAGTTGCTTGTCTGCTTCTTTTTCGCTGTGGACTTTCCTGGCGAGGATCAGTGTACGCACGTCGCGGCACCTCATTTTTGGATTCAAACATGTCTTGCAAGGCTGCAGCCGCAGGTCTCTTCATGGGTTTTGCTCTGGAGGAAGAAGCTGGCTCCGTCCGATCATCTTCCTCATTCCGAGCTCCAGGTTGCCGTAACTTTGGAATTCTGGCGCCACGGCCAGAGCAGCGGCTGCACACGTGTCCTGTGCCTTCCGCTTCTTTGCACTGGTACGGCCAGAGCAGCGGCTGCACACGTGTCCTGTGCCTGGATCTAATTCTGCGATCACGCCTGCTGGACCTCTGAACTTGCCCTCCAACTTCCCAACGAGCAGCCATTGCTGTCGTCGCTGTTCGCGCCATGGCAGTTCCAAAAAGTTTGATCCAAGGAAAAGACTGTAACAACATTTTTTGAAACAGCACACCCACCCACACTCCCAGCCTTTCCACACACACACACACCCACAGCCATCCAGATTGCGGCAGTCGAGCGAGCGGAGAGAGCGGAGTGAGAGAGTGAGGGTAGCGAGAGAGTCCACAATCGTCGAGCTCCGATTGCGAGGAAAATTTTGGGGCTAAAAGGCCGAAGATCGTTGCGTCCTACGGCCCTGAGCCCCATCGATCTTTCGTTTTTGGCCCGAGGCTGTAGGCTCAACACCCTTTCGATTTTGAATCAGCTTCCTTCTAGATGATCGACTGTGGGTCCAACACCCCGCTTCATAAGAGAGAGGCCGCAGCTTTTCGGCGGTTTCTGGGCTCTGCGTCCACTCCGCGCGTTAGTTGTCAACCCCACCCGCGCCGTGAATTGTCAAACCGATTGTCAACCCAATTGTCAACCCAATTGTCAACCCGATTGTCAACCCAATTGTCAACCCGATTGTCAACCCGATTGTCAACCCAACCACCGTGTTTAGGTTGCGAAAATCCAACGGGAGTTTTGACCCTGCGTCCTGAGGTCTTCACTGTAAAGCACCCACGGTAGCACCCACGGTAGCACCCACGGTAGCACCCACGGTAGCACCCACGGTAGCACCCACGGTAGCACCCACGGTGGCACCCACGGTAGCACCCACGGTAGCACCCACGGTAGCACCCACGGTAGCACCCACGGTAGCACCCACGGTAGCACCCACGGTAGCACCCACGGTAGCACCCACCGTAGCCCACCAAGGAAATTGTCAACCCGATTGTCAACCCGATTGTCAACCCGATTGTCAACCCACCCTGACCGCTGCCGGAGCCACCCGTACCACCGCCGAATCACCGCCGGAGTCACCGCCGGACCACTGCCAGAGCTACCACCGGAGCCGCCGGAGCCGCCGTAGCCGCCGCCGTAGCCGCCGCCGTAGCCGCCGACGTAGCCGCCGCCGTCCGACCGTTTGCATTTCGCGCATGCGTGCTCATTTTGCAGGATTTTGCACATCATGGATCTGACATGAGTGCGAGGGCGAGCAAGTAGCTGGAGAGCCTTATCCCACAGACACCCCCGCCCTTTCCGACTTCATGGCAAATCCCGTGCCCGCGGTTCAAGTGAGGGCCGTCAGCAGCAGTCGCATTTTCAGGGTACGGCACGGCATCGCAGCACAGCAGGCCTTGTGGAGCACAGCAAAGCCACTCACGGTAGCTTAGCACGTCATGAAGATGGAATGGCCTCTGGTGGCAGCTGCCGTGACAGCGATTTGCGTCGAGCTGGTCACAGGGACAGGCAGCATGGGCCAGACGGAGGCTGGCGCAGGGCAGGCCACAGGGGCCACAGGGTCCGTTGCAGCCGCGGACACCGCCACGGCTAGCATTCCTACGGCAACGCCCGACGCTGAGGCTCTTTGGAGTGTTTTTGATGCTCCCTTGGCGGTGCATCCAACAGACAGGTGTGACAGAGACAGCAGCTCCTCCACATCTTCGTCCGGAGAGCCCGCTGAAGAGGCCGCTGGAGTGCCTGCTGGAGCGGCTGAAGAGCCCACCGCTGGAGTGCCCTCTGGAGCGGCTGAAGAGCCCACCGCTGGAGTGCCTACTGGAGCGGCTGAAGAGCACAGCGCTGGAGTGCCCGCTGGAGCGGCTGAAGAGGCTGCTGGAGTGCCCACTGGAGCGGCTGAAGAGGCGCCTGCTGGAGTGCCCGCTGGAGCGGCTGAAGAGCCCGCTGGAGTGCCCACTGGAGCGGCTGAAGGCCCCGAGTCCGCTGAAGTGCCCACTGGAGCGGCTGCAGTGCCCGATGGAGTGCCCGCTGGAGAGCCGGCTGACTCGGCTGCGCAGCGGCGTGGCCTTGAAGCTTTGGAGGCCAGGCGGGAGCAGCGCCACAGAGAAGAGGATGCACTCAACGCGCGCTACCGTCTCCGGCGGCAGCTGGCGCAGGAGGCAGAGATCGATCGCCGCGTGGCAGAGCGGCTGGCGACCAGGGACGCCGAAGCCCGTGGGCTGGAGAAGGGGTCGCCGCTTTTGGTCCAGGTCCTTCAGAACCTGCTTGTCTTGGGCCAGCAGCAGCAGAGGCAGCAGCAGGCGTTCCAGGAGTTCCTCGAGCTCTACGACCGCCAACGCCGCTCAGATGCCTCGGCTGCCCGGGCATCGGCTTCAGCGGACCAGAAGCAATGGAGGACGGCGGTGCAGCAGCTCACAGCGCTGGTCCAGGAAAGCCTCCGACAATCCATGGGCTCCGTGACGCCGAAGCCAGGCCCTGGAACTCCTGGAGGGTTGCTCGGAGATCGCAAACCGAGGCGCGTGCGCTGCAAGGCATGCAGCGCCTGCAGACAGCCTTTGCCGGCGGACTCGACAAGGCTGCCCTGCGAAGCTTGGGGGGTTTTGCCGCCACCCGCCGGCCCTGCCCGCGGATCTGATGGTCGGTTTTTGCCATCGCCAGCCCCACTACGGCCAGGACTTTCGAGTGACGAAGCTGTGCTCTCGCCAACGCAAACAGGAGCTCCAAGTGAGGAAGCTGCGCCCCCGCCACCGCGGCCAGGAGCTCCGAGTGAGGAAGCTGCGCCCCCGCCAAGAGAAGCAGAAGCCCAGCAGAAGCGCAGGGCAGAGAAAAAGGAGAAGAAGGAAAAGAAAAGGCGGAAGGTCAGGACGGAGGCCCCTGACACACCGTTGGGGGGGAAGCCGCCACCCGGTGGAGGAGACGATCATGGAGATGGCATGCCGGGTTTGCTATCGGCATTCTGAGGGTTTCAGCAACTATGAGGTCCAGATCCTGGGGAATCCTTTCTGATGTGTGTGCCAACAACAACAGCAACAACAACAACAACAGCACACAGCACACACAGCAGCACAACAGCAACGGTACGCAGCAGCCACGTCGGCACACACGTTAGCACAACGAACCGCTGAGGAGGTGAGGTTCTCTGAGATTTTTGAAAAATGCGCCGCGGTGGTTGGTTGGGGGTTTAGGTGTTCCGGGAGTTCGGGGTCCCTAACCCTTTTGGAAGCCCCCGCGGTAGGAGTGCCAGCCAAGTGCCCTGCATGCAAGTGAGTGCGCGACGAGCCCCACCCCCGTAGGAGCCCGAACCCCTCGTCCCTGCCTTAGGTCCCGACCCCCTTTTGCTTCTGCTGCTTCAACTCTGTGCTTCTTCTGCCTTTTTGCTTCAAGCCGGGCCGGGGGTGGGCTGGGTGGGGCGGGCTGGGTGGGGCGGGCGGTCGGGGCGGGCGGGGCGCGGCCGGGAACTCAGAGTGCTGCGGTAGGAGGGGTCGCCGGTAGGAGTGCTCTGTCGTGCGAGGCTTCGGGGTTTGTTCAGGGTTTGTTCGGTTTCAGGTGGTTTGGGCTCCGAGGCTGCCAGGCAGTGTTTGCGCGCTCCCCTCCCCGACCCTCTCCCTCCTCCTTGCTCTCGCCGCCCAGGTCCTCTTCGCTCGCGGCCGGGCTCCCGCAGTGTAGCCGTAGGAGGGTCGCCACTAGGAGTGCAGGTAGGAGTGTCTGTGCGCGCGAGGTTCAGGGTTTGTTCGGTTTGCAGGTCTTTGGGGCTCGGAGGTTGCGAGGCAGTGTTGTGCGTGCTTGTGGTTTGCGCTCCCTCCCCGCCCCCTGCTCCTCCCCTTGCCCAGGTCCGGACCGTCTCCTCGTCGTGCCGGGCACTCCCCCCTGGGCTTCAGGGTGTTCCGAGGCGGTTTTTTGGATTTCCTAGGCAGCGAGGCAGTGGACTGTGCGCGCAAGGCTTCGGGTTTTTTGTTCAGGGTCATTTCTAAGGTTGGAAGGCCGGGGTTTTCGTAGGCGCGAGGGCTTCTGCTGAGGGTTTTGGGGTTCTGGGGGTTTTTAGGTCCCGAACCCCTTGGGGTCCCCCTAGGCTGCCTTGCATCCGGGATCCCCGGCCCCCTCCGCGGCGCCCAGGTGCAGCCGCCGCTGGGGCGGCCACCGTCGCGACTTCACGCGGCGGGTTAAAAAGAGGGGCCAGGGGGGCCGAGCGGGAGCACCACTCGCGAGTCCCGGTCCCCCCTGGCCCCGCCGTGCGCATCGGAATGGCGAGGGGCAAAGCCGAGAACCCCAAGGGAAGCCGAGGAGGGGGGCCGAGCGGGAGCAGCCCGCGCGAGTCCCGGTCCCTCCTCCCGGCACAAGCGTCATGGCGAGGGGCTAAGCCTAGGACCCCAAAAAAGCCGAGGAGGGGGGCCGAGCGGGAGCACCACTCGCGAGTCCCGGGCCCTCCTCCCGGCACAACACTTGGAGATGGCGAGGGGCTAAGCCCAGGACCCCACAACGACGCGACAAAACAACAGGCAGGCCGCGACGGATCGAGGAACGGGATCGTGTGGTGCACCATAGGCTCCACGGAGCGCCATCAGCTCCACGGAGCACCATCAGCTCTTCGGAGCACCATCAGCTCTTCGGAGTACCATCAGCTCTTCGGAGCACCATCAGCTCTTCGGAGCAGCATTGGGCCCAAGGGCCCAAGCCGGATTGGAATAAAAAACTCCTTGGAGCGACCTTGTTCCCCTTACTATATAGGGGACCGACGGGCTTAAATTGGCCGGGGGCGCATTGGGCCCAAGGGCCCAAGCCGGATCGGAATAAAAAACTCCTTGGAGCGACCTTGTTCCCCTTATTATATAGGGGACCGAGGGGCTTAAATTGGCTCTGCGGAGCAGCATTGGGCCCGAGGGCCGCGAACATTGGGGCTTCGTGCCCGGATCATTGGGGCCTCGTGCCCGCAGCCTTTTGCTCGAAGCATGGCGGAGGAGCCGGAGGATAGCTGGTACCGCGAGCGCCCCGCGGACGAGATCTTCTACGCGGAGAAGGCTGGGGCTCGCTGTGTTCAGCTCTCGCTGCTTCCTGCTGGCTGTTAGGACCGCTTGATCCGCGAAGGGTTCGAAAGCACCGCGGCACTGCGGTGGCTGGCGGCCTGGGGGGACGGTCCCCGGCTGCTGGCACTGGTGCTGGACGCACCTTCGCCCCTGCGGTTGCCGTGGAGCTCCCCGGAGGTGCCGCTCCACGTCTCCATCTGCTTCGAGGCCGCCTCCCACCCCAGCCTCGGAACCTCACCCCACCGTTGTGTCAGGGCGAGCTGGAGGAAGACGCGCTGGCTGCGCTGATGGAGAGCTGGGCGGAGCCGCAAACGCTGCGGTTCCGCTTCAGCTGGATCTCTGCGGGGGGCTGCGGCTTCCTGGCCGAGGATGATCCGGCGGCGGCGTGCCGCCGGCTGGTGAGCGCGCACAGCGGCGGCTGGTACTCCGACCGCGCGCTGCACATCAGCCTGTAAAAAGTGTAGGTGGTAGCACCATTGGGCCCACGGGCCGGAGCGCCGGAGCATTTGGCCCACGGGCCGGAGAGCCCACGGGCCGAGAACATTGAGGCGGGCGCCGACCGACGAACCATTGGGCCCACGGGCCGCGTGTGAGGCGGGCGCCGACCTACGGCCACGGGCCGGAGCATAGGGCCTGCGGGCCGGAAGGCCCACGGGCCGCGAACGAGGCGGGCGCCGACCTACGGTCACGGGCCGGAGCATTGGGCCCGCGGGCCGTCCGCGAGTTGCCTCGCCCAAAATTGTCAACCCCACCTTTGTCAACCCCTTTGTCAACCTCTTTGTCAACCTCTTTGTCAACCCAACCCGCGCGCGTTCGCACCGGTGCCTCTCAGATCTCCAGTGCTCGAAAAGCCATTCGTCCGATCCGTAGGCAACTTAGGCAGCCATGCCGAACCAGCCAGCACCGGAGAACAGGCGCATCCGCTACCTGAAGAAGCTCCTCGACCCCGAGCACCCTCTTCGCGAGCTGCTTCCGGGCGAGAGGGAGGAGCTCGAGAAGGAGCTGGCGGACAAGAAGCTCCAGTGCCAGCAGGGCATCGCCAACCGCCGCCACACCACCGCGGAGTCGAACCGGGTGATCTGCCACACCAGCGCTGAGTCCGACCGGGTGATCTTGTCGCAGCAGCGCCTGTCCGCCGTGAACGCGGAGGAGGTCCGCCGCGGCACCGCCGAAATGAAGCAGCACATGGACCGCCGCATCGACGGCCTCGAGGCCAAGCTGGATCGCGTGGTCCCCCAGGAGGGCACCGTCGAGTTCCACGAGCAGCAAATCTTCGAGCACCGCCAGCAAAAGAAGGTTGCAGCCAAGCAGAGGCGCGAGGAGGACCGGGCGGCGGAGAAGCGGCGCAAGCTCGAGGAGCCCTACCGCGTGGAGCGCCAGGAGGGCGACGTCGAGGTCGCCGGCGTGGTGCTCCGCGGCGAGGGCATCGCCTGGGCCCAGCACCACCAGGTCGACGCCGAGCTCGAGATCAACGGCGTGCGCTGCCGCCTGGTGCTGCTGGGCACCCCGAGCCTCGTGCAGCTCGTGGGCATCGGCCAGGAGCAGCTCAAGAAGCTCGCCGATGCCGCCACAGTCTTCGCGCTGAACAAGGGCGCCGAGAAGTTCGTGCCCGCCCGCGTCGTGAGCGACGGCAAGCGCCCCGCCAAGCTCCTGGACGAAGACGACAAGACGCTGAGCCGCGTGGTCGCCGTCCGCGTGCAGCTGAGCGGCAGGCCCCGCTTGCCTGAGGTCCCGGTCAAGGAACACCTCGCCAAGGGCTCGAAGCTCCTGGTCCACGGGATGGCCTGCAGCGTCCTCGCTCCCGGCCTTGTGAAGGTCCACGACGTGCCAGAGATGATCAAGTTCCTGCGGGACAAGGCTCCCTTCCCGCACCTCAAGGTTGTGGACGCCGGTGGCCTGCACGGCTGCCTCCCCGCGGATTGCCGCGACAAGGTGCCGATCTATGCCAGGAAGCTGCAGCTGCGGCTGCAGGATCACGTCACCGCCGCGCCCGCCGTCCTTGCCCTTGAAGACGCCGAGGCCGCCGCGGCCGCCATGGACGCCGCCATGGATGCCGAGGCACCCATGGAGCCCACCGCCATCGCTTTGGAGCCCGCCGCCGAGGAGCCCGCCGCTGTTGCCATCGTCCCGTCCCGGAGCCAGCCGCCGAGGCCACCATGGAGCCTGCCGCCGCCCCGGAGGTGCCGGAGCTCGCCGCGGCCATCGAGGAGGTCCCGCAGCAGGAGCCCGCCGCTGCCCCCGAGGCTGAGGACGCACCCATGGAGGCCGCTGCCCCCGAAGAGATCGTGGAGCCGCCGGAGGAGCAGCCCGCCGTGGAAGAGCCCACCGCCGTCGCTGCCCCCGAGAAGGTCCCGCAGGAGCCCGTGGAGCCCGCCGCTGTTGCCATCGTCCCGGAGCCCGCCGCCGCTGTCCTCGAGGAGATCGTGGAGCCGGCCATGGAGCCGCAGGAGCCCGCCGCTGTTGCAATCCCGGAGCCGGTCCCTGCCGAGGAGCCCGCCGCCCCCGAGGAGCCCCAGGACACCGAGGAGTCTGAAGACACCGAGGAGTCCGAGGACGGCCTCCAGAGGGTGCGCATCTTGGGCGACGCCGGCTTCGACATCCTGCTTGGCGACGAAGAGCACGCGCAGGTCCCCGACGACCTCATTTACCAGGCCGGCTTGCTCATGAACATCCTGTGGGAAGAGGCTCTTTTCCACATCTACGCGGACCACCGCAAGTGGGGCAAGCATGAGAAGGTGACGGTTGTCCCGGAGATGGTGGTGAAGGGTCGCGGCGGCGAGTCCCTCGAGTTCTACGGCTGCAGGCGCGCAACAACGAGGCGGCTCCGCATGTTTGTGCCGGCTCCCAAGAACGTCCACGGCGCCCTGTGCTGGGAGCGCGACGGGCAGCTCCTCGTGCTGAGCGACTTCGCCGCCGTGCTCCAGGCCAACCCGTCCAGCGGCGTTCGCTGGGTGAGGTTCACCAATGGCTTCCATTCCGACTATGAGGCCTACGATCCGGATGCAAAGGTCCTGCGCTTCCGAAGTGGAGCTGCTGTGCCCCTGAGCGAGGTGCACGTGATCGCCTTCGTCTAGGCAGATCGCCGAGCGCCCCAACGGACAGAGTGCGGCGCAAAAAACCTTCGAGCTTGTCGTGTGCAGTGCCCCGGAACCCCCCTCCAGGGATGCAGCGCCGCAGCCTTTGGTTCGAACCATGGAGTGCCCTAGGTGCGGAAAGAGATTTACCCGGGCCGCCGGGCTCCGGGAGCACGTCGCCGCCGTGCACGAGGGCCGCCGGGACCACGCGTGCCCGCACTGCCAGAAGCGCTTCGGCTTCGCCTCGGGGCTGCGAGAGCACGTCAGGCTCGCGCACGAGAACGTGCGCCCGCACTGCTGCGGCCTCTGCGGCCAGACCTTCCACAAAGCCGCGGACCTCCGCGCCCACGCCGCCATCCACGAGCGCCGGGGCTTCGTGCACCGCAGCGGCCGGGAGGCGTGCGTGGAACGTCTGCTGCGCCGGGAGGAGCTGCCCTTCCGTGCGCAGCTCCGCGTAGATTTCACGGATGGCTCCAGCCATGGCGGCCACGCGCTGCTGGACTTCGCTGTGGAGCGCGACTGGGGGCTCATCGCCCTGGAGGTGGACGAGGGACAGCACGCCTCCAGGGAGCCGGCCGACGAGTGCCGCCGCATGGTCGAGATCTTCCGCTCGCGAAGCCGGCCCCCCGGCAAGCTGCGGTTTCTGAGGTACAACCCGGACTGCGGGCTGCACGTGGTGGAGCGCCACGGGCGGCTGCTGGAGGCGCTGGCGGAGCCGCCGCCGGCCGGCGACCTGGAGATCCTCTATACCTGTACTACGACCTGCCGGCGCCGGGCGCTGCGCTGCCGAGCGTCTGCCTGAGGGCCGACTACCTGGAGGAGCTGAGGGCCGTCGCCCGCGCCTACTGAGCAAAAAGAGACCGCCCGCCATGCAGCTTTAGGGACGCAAGCGCACGCATCTCGCCCCGAAGCCGCTTCAGTGCTCCGCTCGCTCCGCCTCATCGCTCCGCTTTCGACTTGGAAGCCATGGCTGCATCCGGCCAATTCGTCCTGGGGTGGCTCTTCGAGATCACCTTTCCGCTGCACCGGGAGTTCACGGAGCGGCCGCAGCCGCTGCTCCAGTACAGCCGCCAGTGGCAGCGCGGCTGGGACTACCGCGCCTGGGCCAAGATCATCCTGCAGTGCCTCCTCTGCGGCGCGGTCCCGCCGCACCGGCGCCTCGAGGTCCGCTTTCAGCTGCAGCGCGCGGGGCGCCTGGCGGGCGTTTGCGACGAGATCGAGATGCGCGACGTGCTGCGCGCCAGCTGGGTCCTGGAGCGCCCGGTGGTGCCCGCCAGCTGGGCGCTTGGGGCGGTTCGCGTGGTGGGAGAGACCGACGAGTACCTCGACCTGGTCGACGCCGCCCTGCCCGAGCGGCCCGCTGGCGCCCCGGAGCTGCCGCTCTACGGCGAGGCTCCTGCTTTCTCGCCGGAGAGCCTTCAAGATGCGACGGAGTACATGGCGGACCTGGTTGGGCAGCATTTGGCCGGCGGCTTCTTCGACCAGGCATCCGAGGAGGACGACGAGGACTGAGCCGGGCGAAGGCAGATCGTACAGGCCGGGCCCGCGGACGAGGTAGGACGAGGTTGGTAGGTAGGCGAAGCGCACAGGCCTGCCCGCCGGCAAAACAAGGACGCGCGAGTGGGGTTGACAATTAGGTTGACAATTAGGTTGACAATTGGGTTGACAATTTCGGGGTCACGTGAGCAGTCGCGGGGGTTGGGGTGGGCGGTTGAAGTCTCTGAGCTGGCGCACGGCCAGGGGCTCCGGCCGCCGAGTCAGCCGGGCCACGGGCTCGCCGGAGCCACGGGGCACGGGCAGGGCGTGCTTGAGCAGGGTCTCGCTGCCGTCGGTGGCGCGGACCGTCATGGAGTCGAAGCTCGCCACGTCCCTCGCGGGGCCGTACTGCTTGGATCGTCGCTGTCGGTTATAAGTGTTTACCAGACTTGGGGGATTGCTGCTATGTGGGCCAAAGGACTTGTTATATCAAGTATATCAATTTAACAAGTGTGATAACATTACTTACTAAGTCTAGTTTGTCTGATATTTAATTATCTTTTGTTTAGGAGACATAATAACTGACGAGGGTTCTTCTATTAAGTGGCCTAAATGAATATGCCACTTAGTATTTGCCAGGAGGGAGTTATGGATAAGTGGTGTAATGGTTTTAGGTGACTTACTATAAGTAGATATAAGTAATCTCCCAGCACTTGTTAATCAGATACATCGCTTACGGCAAGTCGTATAAGTGCACTTATCGTAAGTCTCGTAAGTGACTTACAGTCGATTTAGCTAGCTGTGGTCGGGTCCAGCGCTGGTTTATTTTCCACTAACTTTGCGCATGGCAACTTTATTTTTTAATAAACTTGCGCATGGCAACTTTATTTTTTGATAAACTTGCGCGTTGCAAGTTTATTTTTTAATAAACTTGCACGCGGACAGTTTATTTTTCAATAAACTTTTTTGACCGGGGTGAGCACAAGCCAATAACTGCCAAGATTTACTTATAGGACTTACCCTAAGTGACTTATAAGTCACCACGATGACTTACCAAGTGGACTTATGTAACCGACTTAGTACCACTTACATAACCCTTGTAAGTTACTTATGTGTAAGTGCTGCAAACGGATATTTCACGTCTAATCATTTATCTAAGTCGCTTAAACACTTATAAGCCAGCCCGACGATCCAAGTGTGGCTGGAAGCTTCTCGCCGCATTCGTCGGGGCGCGGAAGGCGCCGGCCTCCTCGAGGCGCCGCTGCCGGCCCTCCGTGAGGTCCTTGTTGTGCTGGAACTTCTCCGCGTTGTCCTGGTACACGCGGAAGCTGGCGGCCGGCTTGGTCTCCACGTCCTCGGGGGCCACCGTGACCGCGGCGTGCGGCCGGGCGTTGTAGGCCTCCGCCACGTCGTCCACGTGGTCGCCCCAGCCGCCGCCGCTGCGGGCCACCTCCCCGGCCAGGTCCTTCTTGAGCGTCTGGATGGCGCGGTCTACCACCGCCGTCGCATTCCTGTCCGAGGGATCCTTCTGGCGGTGCACCGCGCCTCCGGGCAGGGCGGCCTCCAGACCTCGAAACTCGTTCCCCATGTCTGTCGTCACCACGATGTTGGTTTCGTCCTGGACCAAATCCGGAATGATCTCCGCCGCCGCTCGGGTGACCGTCTCCGCCCGCTTGTCGGGCAGGGCCTTGGTGGCCACCTCCCTGGTGAACACGTCCGTGACCACCAGGCCGAACTTGTTGCGGCTCCGGGTGTTTTGGCTGAAGTCGATCAGGTCCGCCTGCAACCGGTCGTTGGGCCCCTCCGCCGCGCTCTTCCCGAGACTCCGCGGCTTCGGCGCCAGCACCTGCCGCGCCACGTCGCTGCGCAGCGCTGCCGCGGCTCGTGCGCTCGTTAGGTCGCGTCGCTCCGGGAACTCCCGTCGAGCGATCTGGTAGAGCTTTCGAGGGTCTCTGACGTTGAAGTCTCTAGCCAGCCTCCCTAAAAGCTCCATTGCCCCGTCCTCTGCCATTTTACTGAGGTGCATGCGCTGCTTTCGTGCAAAGGGCTGCAAACGGCAAGGCGCGGCAGGGGCTGGGCGGGGTTCCTGCTTGATGCGCTCGCCCTGCCGCCAGGATGTGGTCCATTGGCTGACGCGCACCTGCGCTCGCTACCGGGCACCGCAAGGCTGGCTGTGGGCGATTCGGACGCTGTGATCAGCTTCTCAGGCGACGCCTATGACCGCACCGCCTTCTCTACGATCGGAAGGTGCCTCGGCTGCGCTTTTGTCGTCTCAGTCCGAGTCTCCCTTGCGAGCCTTCTTCTCGAGCTTTTCGACCCGCTTCTGTAGCTCCTTCACCGTGCCCCAAAGCACGGCCACCATGCGCTGGTAGTTCAACGTCAGCAGCCCCTCGTCCGTCTCGTGGGTGAACATGGGGCCGAGCTTCCCGGCCGCCTGGACCTCTTGGGCGATGAAGCCCACCTGGTCCTTCTGCCCGCTGTCGGACCGGTCGTAGATCTTGGCCTCCACTGCATCGAAGATCTCCCGCATGTCCCGGTGCTTCAGCGTCCGCACATTGGTCTTCACGCTCCGATCCGAGAGCTCCGTGAAGCCGTAGGTGGCCACCATCCAGCCGGGCAGCGACGGGTTGCTCTGGGGGTAGATGATCACATTGGCGCTGCTGAAGCCGCCGCTCACGTTCGTCAAGCTGATGGTCTGGTTGATGCTCGCCAGGGTGCAACCGCCGGTAGAGGCCACCTCCAGGTCCGCACCGCCCAAACCCCCGTTGGCCAGCAGCCGCAGCCTGGCGAAGCCCGTGGCCGAGGTGTTCTCGACCTCGGCGGTGACGATGGACTGATTGCCCGTCACCTGCATCCTCTCGCACTGGTGCTGCACGCCCTGCGTGCCGCCAACCAGCTGCAGCCAGCTGCTGGTCGTCACGAGCCCGGGGTCCGCCACCAGGGCGCCGCCCATGTAGACCGCCCCCGTGTTCACGTAGATGCCCTGGGTGCCGCCGGTGATGGTGAGGTAGTCGTCCGTGGGCCGGGCCTTCACGATGGGGCTCCGCAGCTCCGTGGTGAGCTCCACGCTGTCGGAGGTGGTGGTGCCCGCCACGGCCAGGCCGCCGTTGGCGGAGATGAGGCCCGTGGCCGCGATCGTGGAGCTGGTGTTGAAGGCTCCCGTGGCGGCGGTGCTGCCCACGAAGAACTGGGCGAAGTCCGCCGTGGTTGCGTTGAGGGTGCTGGCCGCGGCCACCGTGACGTCCCGGTCCATGCTGATGCCGCCGTCGGCGAAGGAGGCCAGCAGCGCCCCGTCCTCCTTGCGGATGGTGACCAGTGCATTCTGGACCTGCAGGTCCCCCGCCGAGCTCCGGAGCTCGGGTGCGTCCACGAAGCTCGTGGCCGTCAGGGAGTTGACCGTCAAGTCCGCGGTGGGGGCGACCCCGCCGCTGTTCTCCAGAGTCGTGACTCGAGTGTCGAGGTCCGGCACCGTGGTGTTCTCCAGGGCGGTGACGCGGGTGTCGATGCCATTGACCTGGGAGCCCAGGCTGTTGAAGGTGGCGACCAGAGGATACCGCCCGTCCGACTGGCCCTTGCTCCAGCAGTCGCAGGAGATCTGGAGGGTGCTGCCGTTGCCCAGGATGGGCTGGGCGGAGAGGGGCGTTTGGCAGAGCAAATTGCGGATGATGTTCGGAGTGAACTGGGTCTGCGCCAGGTTGAAGATGCCTCCTCCCTCGGCGCCGGGAGTGGTCACGAAGTAGCGCGCATCGAGCGGGCCCAGGTCGTTCGTGCGCAGGAAGCGGCCGTCCGCTTCGGCCTTGGACCAGCTGTCGCTCCGGATGCGCAGGGTGGACTGGTTGCCCAGAATCGCGTCGCCCACCAGCGGCGCCTCCAGCAGCAGGTTGCGCACGATGCGGGGCGTGAACTGCTCCTGCACCAAGTTGAAGATCTGCCCCGACTCCGCGCCGGGAGCTCTCACGAAGTAGCGGGCGTCCCCCGCTGTTTGGTCCAGGAAGCCGGCGACGGCATCGTTAATCTCGGTCTGGGTGCGCCCGCTGGTCCAGTACTGACTGAAGGTTGCCGTGAGCAGGGAGTCCAGCTCGGTCCGGGGATAATAGGCCAGCAGCTCGTTGGCCACGTAGGCCTGCGTCCCGGCCTGGTCGTAGTAGCCCGACAGGTCCACGTTGCCCAGCGCGTTGGCTATCTCCTGATCCGTTTCTGCTCTGGTGTAGAAGTCCAGCAGGGCCGTGATGATCTTGTTGTCGACCTGGGTGCTGTTGTCGTAGCTCGACAGAGCCGAGGAGAGGGCCGAGCTCACCTGGGCGCTGGTCTGGTAGTTCGTGAGCTCGCCGGCCACGAAGCTCGAGACCTCGCTTTGGTCCCAGTAGGGCACCAGCGCGGTGCTAATCAGGGCCAGCACGTCCGCTTCGTTCTGGAATTGGGAGAGGTCCAGGGCGTCGATGGCCGCCGTGATGGCGGCTCCGGTCTCGAGCTGGGTGTAGGTCTCGGATCGGGCGTAGCTGTCGGACTCGATCAGGATCGTGTCGTCCAGGTTCTGGAAGCTGGCGGTGAGGGCCCCCGCCACGGACAGGTTGCGCAGCACATTCGTGCCCCGGAGCAAAGCGAACGTGGCCCCGCCGTTCCAGGTTTGGCCGTTGCTCAGGGTGACGGGCACGAGCGCAGCCGTGATGGCCGCCTGCACTTGAGCTATCGTCCAGTAGGGGCTCAGGTCGATGGTGGCCAGCCCCGCCGCGATGGCGGCGTTCATCGCAGCGGTGTCCGAGTAGGCCGCCAGGGCTGCAGCTATCGCTGCGTCCCTTTGGACGATGGTCCCGTAGGGCGCCAGCGCATCGGCGATGGCCTGGGTCATCTGCAGCGTGGTGCTGTAGTCGGCCAGCTGGGTGTCGGTGTAGGTGTTGGCCGACCCGATGGCCGCCACGATGTTCGCCGTGGACTCCGCCCTGGTGAAGTAGTCGGCCAGAGCCGCCGTGATGGCGGAGTTGGTCTCTGCGGTCGTGTAGTAACCGCCGAGCTGGGCGAGCACCCAGGATTCGCTGGCTTTCGGGAGCAGCAGGGCGTCCGCTTCCGCCTTGCTGTAGGCGTCGCAGGCGAAGGACAGGGTCCAGTCGTCGTTGGCCAGCTGGATGCTCAGGGGAGCGGTGGCGTGCAAGTTGCGGATTTGATTGGTCCCGGCCAGCAGGTCCCAGGTAATGTTCCCGACCCAGGCGGGAGCGTTGACAAGATTGGTGGCGCCGCCGAGCGTGGCGATTTCCGCGAGCAGCCCGTCGATAGCGGACTGCAGCGAGACCTGCAGGGCCCGTCAGGTCCCCGCTGGTGGCGAAGGGCCCGGCATTCTGCAGCGCAAGGATGGCTGCGTCGGCTGCGTCGAGCCGGCTGTCCTGCAGCGCTTGCCCGGCGTCGTAAGCGCCCTGGGTGACGTACCCAAGCAGCGCCGTGGTCAGGTCACCCGCGGTTTGGTAGCCGGCGCCCTGCAGAGCTGCAAGCAGCGCCTCGGCCGCATCGAGCCGGCCGTCCCGCAGCGCCAGTGCGGCGTCCAGGGCCGTCTGCTGCACGTACTGCAGCAGGGCGTTGGCGATCTTGGTGTCCACGTCCAGCGGCGTGGTTCTGAGAGCCACAGCAGCCGTGAGGTCGCTGGTGCTGGCCATGGGGAGCAGCGCCGTGGCGATGGCCTGGTTGACGTCGGCCGCTGTTTGCCGGGCGGCGACGTCGAGGGCCAGCTGGTCCACGACACTTTTGAGCGCATAGGTTGCGGCCACGGTGGCCAGGGTTGCGTTGTTGGCGCTGGTCACGGTGCTGTTCATCGCTGCCGTGGTCGGATGGTTCGCTAGCTTGAGGTCCACGCTGGCCGGCGTGCTCTTTGAATCGACCTGGACCTCGAGAGCATCCAGGGCCGACTGGTTTGCCTTGGTGGCCAGGCCCTGGGTCAGGCTGGTGTTCACGGCCACCAAACCGGAAGCGTTGGCGAGGATGGAGCCCTCTGCGGCGGCGAGGTCCGCGGCCAGAGCATAAGGGGTTAGATCGGGAGCTGCGGGCAGGGCATCCACTTGGCCCTGCAGCGCCGCGATGGCGGCGGCGTTGACTCCGATGGCCGCGGTGTGTGCCGTGTGCTCCGTCTGCGGGGTGTAGGCTGTGAGCACCGTCGCCAACTGTCCAGCGGAGATGCCTTGCAATTCAATGACCGGCGGCTCCGTGACGCCGTCGTCCAGGATCCGCCCGGTCAGGGTGGAGGGGAAGAGTGACATTTATATCTAGTCCAAGACGCTGACCCCGCTGCCCGAGAGGGTCACGATTTGCATCGAGACCAGGCCGATGAAGCACTGATCCACGCGGTCCGCGAGCATTTGCTTGAATGTGAAGCGGCACAGGTCGCCGGAGCGCGTCGACAAACCGCTGGTGGGGTGCTTGGGTACACGCTCCGTGGGGAACGCGGCAATGAAGTGCGTGTTATCATAGTTCGGCAGGCGCATATTTCGCAGTTTGGAATCGTAAGTGCCCGCCATGATCGCGAGAAAATGGTGGTATTCGGCGATGCTCTTGACCGCTGTCCGGGGGAATTGCATGGCCCCGAGCTGCAGCTGGCCCTCCATGACCGTGGCCGCCGAGACGTTCGGGAAGGCCTCTCCGGGGTACTCGAAGTTGGAAACGTGGTTCTCCCCGGTCTTGTTGAAGTGCACAAAGGCTCCCAGCATCTTGGTAAACGCTCTCGCGACGGTGATATTGTAGCTCGTCGAGCCCGCCGGGATCGAGGACTGCTGCACGTGGAGGCTCGGGAAGCTGAAAATCAGCGATCTGTTGGACAACAATATGCGCTCGAAGCTCTCCCGGAGGGCACTATCAAGGGTCACCTGGTCGGCCAAAAGGTGCACGTTCTCGATCTGATACGACAGGCTGGAGCCCACGCCGGCGCGCATGGCCATCTCGGGTTCAGCGAACTCTATCTCCAGGACGAGATTTAGCTGCGGCGGGAGCATTTTGCCCGAGTTGAACATGCCCAGAAGGTGCGGGTGCATGAGCACATCGCGCTTTTGCCCCGGCTGCACGGGCTGCGCCCAGCCGCCGGCGTCCACCGGCAGGCCCTCCCAGTGCAGGTCCTTCCACCAGTCTTCGTTCTTGAGAAGGCTGTACATGAAGCACGACCGCCCGTAGTAGTTGACGTCCTCGACCCGCTGCCCGTTGGCGAAGAGCTGGATGCGCTCGATGAAACACGAGGGGTCCGGCGAGCCGCAGAGCATGTCGCTGGAGCCGTCCGTGTTGCGGAAGCTGAAGGCTAGCTTAATGGATTCGGGGTCCACGAAGTCGGTCCCGCTTGTGATCGGTATACGACACACCCGCGACGTGCTCGGCGTAAAAGTGCTCAAGGACGACGGAAAGTACTGCACGCTCTTGCGACTCTGAATGTAATTGGTGTTGCCCGTGGCCAGCTTGTAGTCGAGCGAGGCCACGAGCTCGTCGCTGACGGCTTGCGTAACCTGCTCCATCACTCTTTACATACCTATGCAGCTTCCGGTTCGCTCGCCTGTCGAAGGGCGTCGAAGGACGGCTGGGTTCCCAAAGGCCCGCGGTCGCCGCGGGACTGGCGGCTGACGCGGGAGCGGTCCGAGCCGGACGACACTGGGATCGGGATGTTGTTCAATCCGAAAGGGGTTTGGGCCTGGGCCCTGGGGCGGCGCGCCGGTCGTGCGACGATGCGTTGCTGCGGCTGGGGCCGCGGCTCCTCGTCGGTGTCGCTGAGCGGGAAGACCTGGGGTCGCCGCGCGGGCTGCTGCCGGCGCTGCTCCTGGATGAAGTAGTGGTCGACGGCGCCCGCCTGCATGCCGTTCAGGGTCGCAAGGTCCGTGGTTTGGCTCGGCCGCGAGGCGTCTGAGTCCGTGCCGCCGCCCGTGGCCGCTCCCCAGCCCGTGAGGGCGGAGGCCGCGTTCAAGCCTCCCTCGATGGCCCATGCGGTTCCGACCAAGGCTGCACCTGCAGCAGCCACCGCCAACCCTCCCGTCGCCGCGCCCACCGTGCCCGCGGCTGCGAGGGCTCCCTCGCCCAGGAGCGCAAGAGCTCCTCCGCTCGCTTCCGCTGCAGTGGCTGCTTCGGCAGCGCTCGCCGCAGCCTCCGCCGTAGCAGCGAAGCCTTCCGCCGCTTCTGCCTCCGCCACCTGCTGCGACGCAAAAGCCTCGATGTCTTGGGCGGCCGCCCGCTCCACCTCCGCGGCTCTCTGCCCGGCTCGCGCGAGCAGGGGCTCCACCTCGCTGGGCCTCCCGATGATTTGAGGCGGGGCAACCTCGTCCGGGGGCGGCGCCAGTCCCGGCGGCCTCCTGGGGATCCTGAGGGTTCTGTCGAGCCAGTCGCCTCCGCCCCGCAAAATGTTGAAGGTCTGGTTCTCGGCCACGCTTCGGGTCGCCGCCGCGGCGCCCGCAGCCCCTCCGGCGATGATCGCTTCCGCGGCTTGAATGCCCGACTCCCTCATGCGGCCTCCGAGCGTCGGCGGCCTCGGTGCATCGAGCCCGTCGTTGCGTAGGGCTTGGCCTGGGTCCCTGCCTCCGTCGTCGGAGTCCGGCAGGAAGGAGGGCCGAGTGAACTCTCTGGGCGGGCGAGGGAAGGGCACTCCATCGTAGCCCTCATCTGCGGTTTCGAAAGCAGCCGCCGGATTGATTGTGGTGTGCGGCATCGGCGCG
Source organism: Symbiodinium sp. CCMP2592 (assembly GCA_905221615.1). Lineage (NCBI taxonomy): Eukaryota > Dinophyceae > Suessiales > Symbiodiniaceae > Symbiodinium > Symbiodinium sp. CCMP2592. The sequence continues at coordinate 242,506 of CAJNDT010000172.1, forward strand.
TCGGAGATGGGCTCCGGAGCATTGGGGTAATCGTCTAGATACCAGTGCGAGGCGGTGTAGATGCTCGCCTTGCGGTCGGGCAGGGGAATGTCGAGGGGTTCGCCCTCGGCAATGTAGCCTAGCACCTGACCGAAGCTGGGCTTGACGCGGAAGCCGTTGCTTCTACGCTCCTCCATTTACATGGATCTTGAGTCCTCGCTTGCCCAAGTATGATCGCTCGCTGGCCCGCTGGACGATTTCGCACAGGTAGCTGAGCACCGTCTTGGTCTCTGGGTCGTGGCGCACCAGGACCCTTTGGGGCCGGGCCCACCGCCGACCCAGCAGCCGCAGGATCTCCTGGCCCTCCTCGTCCTCCAGCTCGTGCTGGTAAGCCAGCGGGATCTCAGCCTCTGGGCTGGAGAGCACCCACATGCCCTCGCGCTTCGCGAGCTGCAGGTCCAGCTTCATCTCACATAAGACCGCCATAGACCTGGGAGTCGCTCGTGTTTCTACCTGCCGCCACGTCCCGAGCCATCCTGTGAACGCCCTGGCGCTCTGCCGGGGCATAGCGCAGTTGCGGGATGCGGCGGTTGACCGCCTCCGTCATCCGGCCGAGCTCGTCGGCGTAGGTCTGGCCCTCCTGCCGCAACCGGCGGTTGGAGAGCCACTCGTTGAAGGCCTGCGCCTCGACGAGCTGCTGGTGCCGGCGGCGCAGCAGGGGATTGATGTTGTAGCTGGGGTACATCTTGTGGAACTGCCGAAGCATGAAGGGTTCGTTGCGCCGCTCGATGGGCATCATCGTTCCTTTACAGTTCGTGCGTATTTCGTGCGAGCAGCTCCATGTAGCGGTCCTGGCGCTGCATGTAGCGGAGGGCCCGCTCTTGCGCAGGCGTCATCCTGACGGGCTCTGCGGGGGGCTGCGGAGCCTCCAACGGCTGCGCGGGCTCGGGCTGCGGCTCCGCAGGAACTGCTCGCGTTGGAGGAGGATCGGTGGGAGCACGCTCGGGAGCTTGTGCTGGGACGGCCTCTTCGGCGGGCACTGTCTTCGGCGGCTTCGGCCGATTCTTGCTCCCGGGCGGGCGGCCTCGGCGCTTTGGGGCTGGGGGCTCCGCGGGCTTCGGGGGCTCAGCGGGCTCCGGCGGGGGCACGGCGGCTGGAGCCGGCTCAGGCGAAGCCTCGGGCTGAGCCCTCGGAGCCACCGGAGGAGGCTCCGCAGCTTCAGGAGCCATGGGGGGCTCCACATTCTCGGCCATTTCTTTTAAGGATTCTTTTTATTGGTCATATTCCAAGAAAATCGCAAAAGAAACGCTGGTCCCGCGGGTATTCACTACATTGCCATCTACGTCGGTGAGCTTGAAACGCAAAGTGCGCAGGGTAATGGGACCGTGCAACTTGACGAAATGACCCTCGTCTGTTCTTGTTTGCATGATATTGCCGACGCCTTTGTCGATAATCATTTTGCAGATGATATCGTTGCCCAGAGGCCCCTTGATGTCGGCGCCAGTGGCGAGGGTGCTGCATCTGAGCAGCAGCTCTGAGTAGGGGTTCATCGTGACGAACACGAAGATCTGCAGCGCTCCATCGATAAAACTGGGGCCCAGGAGGTGATTGATCGAGAGCGGCCGGCTCGGCGTGGCGCCGGCGGGGTAAGAACCGGTGCCTGGGAACAGGCTTCGGATCTCGTAGTCGTTGAGTATGCGGCGGTTGCCGTCGTAGGCCACGCCTATCTCGTTTGTGCTTTCGACGTACGTCGCCGAAGCAAAGTTGCTGCTGATCCAAGCGGCCAGGCGACTTCCCGTGTAGGCCCCGATGGGGAGCACCGCCCAGTTGAGGGTCTGCAGCGCTTCGTCGATCCAAAAAAGGTACTGGCCCCTGTCCGTGCTCAGAAAAGCATCGGCCACCCTGAACTTGAACACGGAGAGCTTGGCTCCTGTCTGCAGATGGAGGGTCTCCCCAATGTCAAATTCGAAGCTGGAGTCGTCCCCCGCAGTGCGCTTCCTGCTATCGACATAGATCGTTGTCGACATCCTTTTCTTTCTACCCCAGAAGCTCCGGCCTGTTGACTTGTCGGAGGCCGTGCTGTCACTGACCTGCCGGACCCGCTCCGCGTAGGGAAGCCGCCGCGGGTCCACGACCCCCTGCGTGCTGGTGCAGCATTGCACATGATGGCACTCACTGTCGCAGATCGGGCCGTTGCCCAGCAGCTTGCCCACCACTTGGCTGAGGATCCCCCCCATCTTCGTTTACGAGGAATTTGCGATCGAAGCGCACCCAAAACATGTCCTCTTTGGGGGCTCGCATGTTGACGTACCAGAAGCTGTATTTCTCCCTGGTGGCTTCCTGATACATGCCATACAAAACGTCTTTTGGGAGCATGGCGCTCAGCTCCTCCACCAGGGCGTCCAGCTCCAGCTGGTTGCGCAAGCGGAAGACGCAATAGAACATGGTGTTCACGCGCACGGCGCTGCTCATGAGCCGGAGTTTCTGGGTACTCACCCAGGTATTTATGCAGTAGTGTCGCCCTCTAATAAAAAGAGTGTCCAGGATGCCGTCGCCGGTTTTTCGGTGCACGTGCGGCGAGTCCGCTAGATCATCGAGACACACAAGTACCTGGTAGAGTTTTTTCATCCCCAGCTGCTTAGACTGCTGCGTGATCTTCTTCTGTTGGGCCAGGATTTGCCGCAAAGCGTCCTCATTCCAGTCGTCCCACCAGCACTGCTCGCGGTCCGTGTTGACCCCCAGGTCCTTCCGAATGTACTCCTTCACGGGCTCCCACTGGGGGTCCATGTCAATGCTCGGGCTCAGGATGTACACGCGCTCGAAGCAGCCCCTGTACTGCTCCAGGATCATGCTCACGAGGAGAACGGTCTTCCCGGATGCGGACGGCGCGCAGAGGATGCCGTTCGAGGGCGTCCTGCAGACCGCCTGGTCTCGCGGCTGCTTGACGTCGTAGCTTGCGCTCGGAAAGAGCTTCACCTTTCCCATTTAACCAAAGCGCCCTATAGCATTCGTAGCACATTTACGTGATGTTCCCCTCGTGCCACGGGCCCCGCAGCCGCATGGGTCCGTGAGGCGGCGCCCCAGGGGACGACAGGAGCCACAGGGCCACGAAGACGCCGGCCAGGGCCAGTCCGGCGCAGAGGCACTCGCTCGGCTCCAGCCCGGTGCGTTCAAACAGTCTCATGCTTTGTGTGGCGTATAGAAAAACCGGGATGAGCTCAGACCAGCGAACCTTGCCGACCATGGCGATTGCGCTCGGGGAGCTTCTGACTAACACCAAGGGCGGCAAGAGCCTGCCCCTGCGCCGCGAGGGCAGCAGCGAGCCCGTCGTGTGGCAGTCCGCCGAAGTGCAGAAGATCATCTGGCAGCCTTCGGCCTTTAACGACGCCGACGCCAAGCGCGTGCCCATCTGCCTCGAACCCGAAGAGACCGCCGGGCGGGAGCTGGCGGAGATCGAGAAGCAGGTGGTGGGGCTGCTCTCCAAGCAGTCCTGCTCGGACACCAAGATCTTCGGCAAGGCCCTGGCGCCCCACGAAGTGGAGGCCCGCATGCAGAGCTGCTTGCGGACCAGCGCCCGCGGCAACAGCTTCATCAAGTTCAAATTGAACTGGGACCGCGTGCGCGTCTGGGACACCAGCGGCCAGCCGCTGCTTGAGTTCGGGGACCTGGCCGGCCGGAGCTGCAAGGTGAAGGTCGAGCTGCGCCAGTGCTGGCTGATGCCCCCAAGCTGGGGCATCCTCATGGAGGTCACCGATCTGATGCTCATGGAGGCGGCGCCACCCCAGGTCCAGTGCCCCTTCTAATTGTCAACCCGGAATTGTCAACCCAATTGTCAACCCAATTGTCAACCCAATTGTCAACCTAGTTGTCAACCCCACCCGCGCCTTAGAGCACGGACAGCAGCTCGGCGCTAGTGGCCCTCGAGGCGCCCACGTACAGGTGGCGCAGCTCGAAGTGCGGGCTGGCGGTGTCGCACAGATGGACCCGCCCCCGTAGCGTGAGGCCCTGGCAGCTGGCGTAGGTGATGGCGTGGCAAAGCCTGGTGTGGCGTAGGAGCTCTGCGTGGGTGAAGCGCTCACCCGTGTCGAGCTTGACGTCGTCGGGGCCCGCTTCGGCGACGGTGACGAAGCACCCTTTGGCCACCTTGCCCCCGGCGCCCACCAGCCTCAGGCCCGGCCAGACTCGCATCGTTTGCGGAGCATTGGTGCCGGCCGCGGCCCTGCCCGCGTAGGTGATGGTGACGGCGCTCTCCGGGGCCATCCTCCGGTTGTGCTGCTCGTTGAGGCTCATCCGGTTGGCGTGGCTGATCACCAGGCAGGTGTCCGGCTGCCCCCTCCTGGGGAAACGCTCCCGGGCCAGCTGCAGCGCCTCGCGCAGCGGCGGTTCTTCCGCCTCGTCCACCCGTAGGTACCGCAGGAAGCCGAAGATGGCCTCGTCGCTCCGGTGGTTCTCCGAGAGCTCGTGGTAGCAGCCGCCCGCCAGGTCGTGGAGCAACCGAGAGTCCTTGAGGGGCTTCGTCACCGGCGCTCCCCCGAAGGCGTCCAGCACCGCCGGCAGCTGCCGGAAGTCGCCAAGGAGCACAAACTTCACCTTGGGGTTCAGAGACAGCTCCGCGATGTCAGCCCACAAACTGGAGTCCAGCTGGGTGATCTCCTCGATGACCAGGCGGTCCAGCTGGCAGCTGCCGTTCCGGATGCTCCGGCGGACGAAGCGGTCCGCCGTTTGCGCCCCGGCGCCCAGGTTCTGCACGGAGCAGTGGGTCTTGGACACGAGCTTGACCACCTCCCCGAGCTCGCAGAGCTGCGCCACGATCTGGCGCGCCAGGTGCGTCTTCCCGGTGCCGGGCATGCCGGAGAGGAGCAGGCTCTTCCCGTTCAAGCAGTGCAGGAGGGGGTCCTCCACGCGGTGCCACTCCGGCGCGAAGGTCAGGCGGGCCGACTCCATGCGGGGCTCCCGGTAGTTGCCCTCCAGGCGCTTGCACTCCTCGAATCGATACACCGGAGTGCCGTCGGGGTGCTTCAGGGCCGTGAGCTCCCGCACCGCCGGCAGGAACTTCTTGGGCAAATCCTGGAAGACCAGGCAGTCCGTCTTGAGCGCGACGATGTAGCGCGGGGGCACCTGCTGGAGGTGGCGGCGGATCTTCGCGACGGCCACGTGCTCCTGAGCCATGACGTATAGTCGTGGAGGGGACGCAGCGTGTAGTTGCTGTAGAGCTCCGTCGCGTAGATGTGGTCCCAGTGCACCTTGCCGGCGGCGTCCGTGAAGGTCTGGCGCCACTGGCAGCCCTGGCCGTCCAGCTCGTGGTTCGACGTACGCATGGAGTAGACCAGCTCCTGATTGCGGGCCCACAAGCCGATGAGGGCGTTCACCGAGAGCTTGGCCATGTGCTCCTCGCCCTGTGGCCAGGCGTCCTCCATGGTTTGCAGCGCCTGCGCCAGGCAGCGGGGCTCCACGTGCGCCGTGGCGTCCAGGGACCACTTGAAGTCGGCCCAGGTCGCGAGCCCCGCGTCGAGCAGGTACGCCGCCGCGGGCTTGCTGTACCAGCCACGGCCCAGGTAGGGGAGCTTGCGCAGCAGGGCCTGTCGGTCGTCCCTAAACAGGTCCACGTAGGTGAGATCCGCCAAATGCCCGTCCCTTGAGTGCTCTATGGAATCCAGGGGGCTGAAGACCGGCAAAGGGAAGGTGGCGTTGGCCAGGGCGTTCTTGCGGCAGCGCACGACGTCCACGCCGTGGCAGAGCCGCTCGGGGTCGCACTTGGCCAGCTTGCAGACCAGCGCCGGCGGGCGCGGGCTCTGCACGTAGGCTTCGTGCACGCTGCGACAAACCCGGCTCTCCAGGCACGCGGCGCGGGAGGACTCCAGGAGGGTCTTGTTTCGGTGGCACTCCAGGCACAGGGCCTGCAGGAGTTGGGGCTGACCCTCCAGGGCCTGGTGCACCGGCACGACGTGGTCGAACTCGCAGGAGCCCAGCTCGATGGGGGCGGAGCAGAGCTTGCACAGGTAAGGATCCGATCGCGGCTCCCGCGGGGGTCCAGGCGCTTGGCCTTCAGGAGGTGCTGGAAGGCCTCCGTCGCGGCGCCGGCCAGGCGCTGCCCGCGGTACTCCAGGCCCAGCTTCTGCATCCAGGACTGGAGGACCTCGGCGTCCTCGGGGTGCTGCGTGACGACGCAGTCGGGGCTGTCCTTGACGCGGAGGCGCAGGGCCCGCCAGTCGCACAAGGAGCGCATGGTGACCTTGGGCTGGTGGCCCTGGGCGAGGAGCGCGGCGCGGACCTGGCGGAGGTCCTCGGCCCAGAAGTGGCCCGACTGGATGCGGCCGGCCCAGGGGCGCCACTCGGAGAAGGGCGGCACCGTGGACTCCTTCCGTGTGCCGCGGTACAAGCCCTCGTTGCCTGGGGCGTCGTCGCAGTGGGAGACCGCCCGGGCCGACTTGTAGAAGTAGGCGTGGGCCTGGTAGCACGTGAAGGCCACGGCCTTGTTCTCCTTGACGGGAGGTTGGTAGGCGTCCAGGAGCTCGCCGCGGCAGCTCACGAAGAACATGGGAGCGCCGCGCCAGGCGCAAAACTCCCGGATCTCCAGGGCGGTGATGCCTCGCTGCTCCCAGCCCTTGTCGCAGATGGCGTCGAAGTCACTCAGGACCTCGGCTAGGGGGAGCTGCAGGAGCTCGGCCAGCTGCCTGGCCACGCAGAGCTTGTCGTTCCTGGTCTCGAAGGCGCTGGGCAGGATCTCGGAGCCGTTATAGAGCTGGAAGCTGATTTCGTGGTAGGCGCCCATGGGCTGCCGCAACGAGACCTGCACCTGGGCCCTGTTGTCGACCACCTCCAAGGTTTGCTTGGAGAAGGCCCAGTCCCGGGCGGCGTCGTAGCGGTAGACCTCCTGGGAGAGCTCCAGGATGGGGTCCCCGTCGTTGGGGCCGCCGAGCTGCCTTAGGGCGGCGTCCTTGACGCGGGCGTGGGCCTGCTGGTCGCTGAGCCCGCTGGACTGCCGCGAGAGCGACCCGTTGACCACGGTGATGGGGAGGAAGTCCTCGCGCTGGTAGGGCCGGCCGGCGTTGCGGCCCCTTTGACGGGTGCCGGTGATGCGCACGGGGACGTGGGCCAGCCAGTCCGTGTATTTGTCGCGGAAGAAGGCCTTGCCCAGCTTGGTGAGGTGGTAGTTGCCGTCGGGCTGCAGGGAGCGCACGGGCTTCTTCAGCCCGGAGCGGAGCAGGATGTAGTCCGTGGGCCCCTCGCGGATGAGGGGCTGCTCCTCGTCGAATTGCCTGGATGGGGGACGGCCGCCCACCAGGCCGTAGTAGAACTGGCCCGCTCTGGTGAGCTCGCCGTTTGGGCGGGACAAGAGGACCTCGCGGAGGCGGTTGTTGGCGAGGGGGAGCCGCTGCGAGCCCTGGGCGTTCGTCCTCGCTCTGACGCCGCCCTGGGCCGCTCGGCGGATGGCTTCTCGCTGCTGTGCCCAACTGGACATGGTGTGAGTTTTCTAGGGCGGGGAGTCGGCGGTCTCGGCGGACGAACGAGGCAAGGTGGCACTGTCAGGCGGCACTGCCAGCATTCGCCAAATCTGGCGAGTTGCGACACCGGCCGATGAAAGAATGGATTGAATCTGAGTTGTTGGAGCAAGGTCGGGATTCCGACCTCGGTCTTTGGGGTCGAAAAGCTGCCGAAAAAAGGGCATAGTTTCGTTCCCCAGACGCCCCGACTGGGGGCGACAGATGCTGCAAAAAATCGAGCAGCATTCCGTTCCCCGACAGCCCCCCGCGAGGGAGGCTGGATGGGGGTTCCCCGGCAGCCCCCCCGCCAAGGGGGACTGACAGGGGTGGCGAGGCTTCGGAAGCGCCCCATTCCCTGGACGCCCCCACGGTGCCTCGCCGACCGGCGCGAGCTTCATCGGTGGCTGGCGGTTACTGATGACCCGCCAATTGAGCCTTGAACAGTCAGGCACCACCTCCACTCGCTGGGACCGCCGTGCCACAACCTAGAGCCTCTCCCCGCAAGCGAGGATCATCAGCCCTAGGCCCCGGCTCAGCGTGCCCCACTAGGATAGATAGACGCGACGACGGCGGCGCGGTTGACAATCGGGTTGACAATCGGGTTGACAATTGGGTTGACAATTGGGTTGACAATTGGGTTGACAATTGGGTTGACAATTCACGGCGCGGGTGGGGTTGACAACTAACGCGCGGAGTGGACGCAGAGCCCAGAAACCGCCGAAAAGCTGCGGCCTCTCTCTTATGAAGCGGGGTGTTGGACCCACAATCGATCATCTAGAAGGAAGCTGATTCAAAATCGAAAGGGTGTTGAGCCTACAGCCTCGGGCCAAAAACGAAAGATCGATGGGGCTCAGGGCCGTAGGACGCAACGATCTTCGGCCTTTTAGGCCCAAAATTGGGACGAGCCAATCGCAACTCGACGATTGTGGACCCGAGCGGAGCGAACGAGCTCACGGAGCGAACGGAGCGAACGAGGGAGCGGAGCGAGCGAGTGAGCGGAGAGAGCGGAGTGAGAGAGTGAGGGTAGCGAGAAAGTCCACAATCGTCGAGTTGCGATTGCGAGGAAAATTTTGGGCCTAAAAGGCCGAAGATCGTTGCGTCCTACGGCCCTGAGCCCCATCGATCTTTCGTTTTTGGCCCGAGGCTGTAGGCTCAACACCCTTTCGATTTTGAATCAGCTTCCTTCTAGATGATCGATTGTGGGTCCAACACCCCGCTTCATAAGAGAGAGACAGGGGGTCTGTCCTCAGACTAACCTTGGCACCACAGGGGGCTGCCGAAAATTGTGCAGGTACATGACTGAGCGTCCTCAATCACTTCCCTTCCAGTGACCTAGCTTCGTTGGATTAGGTCAGTCACTGGAAGCCTGATCCCCCTGCAACAGTTGATTTGGTAAATCCAATGTCGGATTATGTTGAAAAGCGAAATTGCAAACAGTGTAGGAGTGACCCTCTGCTCCCATGTGCTAGGGAGGTTCACACACACACAGCCCCAATGGGGCGTACATGCTTCAACTAGAGTGAAAGGTCTGATGCACGGCAATGGGAGTGAATGGCGCACTTTCTCGCTGTCAATAGCGATCGGGTGATTGTCGTATTTCCTGATCCGAACAGGTTCTAACAAAAAGCACCGGCATCAACGTGGCTAATGTGGTGACTGAATCCCAATCATGTAGTCGTCGTCGGTTTTGTTCGAAGAAGAAAGCTAGGGTTTTAGGTCTGCCGGTGATCTCCTTGATGCGGTAGGAAAAGATCTTGCGTGCTTGGAGAACGTTGTCGCCCAGACAAAGCACCACGTGTAAGAACATGTGCTTGTCTCTGGTGATGCGGTCGGGTGGAATTTCAACAGTCATTCGAAAAACATTGTCCTGCCATGGAGTACCATGGAAGGCCGGCCTCAGCAGCCTTTTCGCTTTGTCATATTGTTGCTGCTACCAACCGACAAAAGCTAACAAGGAATGCAAATCAACATGGACATGATGTGTGCTCTGGCAAAACAACAAAGCGGTGTCGTCCTGACACTCGCATGCGCAGGCTTTTTTGTCGCTTAGCGGATCTTGCAGCCCTAATCCGTCCTGAGAATTAGGGTCCAACAGCGAGTCTGTTGGGACAGTCACTCATGATCTTGAAATGGCAGCGACACCTGAATCCTGCACGTACCAGCATTTTTGCACAAGCGGTTTTGGACCGCTTGTGCTGAATAGTAGGATGCACAATATCGTAAGGTGCAATCGAGTCAGAAGACCAAGGATCTCGAGATGGAGACCGGTGTGGGTCCTCAGCCATGTGTGACGTTGCCGTAGGTGACGCTGATGATGTTGAATGCGAAGAGCGTGTCCTCTTTCGTCTTGTAGTATGTGGATGTTGGCGTCGTTGCTGTGTTGTGGATTGGGATGGTGGTGAGATGTTGCGTGTTTTCTTTGTTTTCTTGACTGTTTTGTCCTTTTTGTCTTTTTTGTCTTTCTTCTTTTTTGTCCTTGTTGTGTGCTTTGTCTTTTGCTTGTGTGTGTGGCTGACTGCATGGGAGGATCTGGTGGTGTCGTCCTTCCTCAAGAAGGCATCAATCTCTTCGGTCCCCATAGCTGCTGTCGTCATCCTCGTCCATTTGTGTGCAAAATGTGTTTCAGCAACTATAGGTTAGAGAAATGGCTGCGGAGTCACCACTGCATTGAGGCATGTGCAAACGTAGAACTTCAGAAGAGAGAGAGAGGCACACAGAGACATCAATTGATAAACCGCGCAGACCTGCATGAACTTTCGACATGATGCTCTTAACGTTGAACCTCATCAGATGTGATGGAGTTCGCAGCACAGCTTTGCTGTGTGATTGTTGGCTGCCGGGGGCAGCAAATATGCATCTAATTGTCAACTCAGCTATGCTGCTCACGGAGTTCTTGATCGCTTTCGCTTGTTGGATGTAGGAGTTGATGTAGTAGATACTGACTCCTTTTGGGTAGGAGTCGTTGATGTCGGACGCTGATCAGGCTGCTCCGAATGCTTTCGTATCCACTCTTGAGATGCGATAAAGTACTCTCGCCACCATGAAGAGCCGTTAGTGGCCCAATGCCATCTCCATTGTGATGCCGTCGGAGATCGCGATCTGGTGCGTTGTTCCATGATGCTAACACAACTGGTTGTTTTTCAAAATGCTGCGGGAAAGAGTGCATCAATCGCTGCATAACAAACATATGTGAAGTGAGTGCGCTGACTGTAACACTTGGCGAAAACGACTATCATTGTTTTCACCGTCCGTTGCAATGTGCCCGATGACGGTATGAGCATGGTTGATCACCTATTGTTGCGAAGCTTCGAGTCGTTCCACTCGTTGCTTTAGCTCTGTGATCTGCCGAGTTGTTTGAAGAATAAACTCGGCTAATTGGTCGCGTAGAGCCCCGTCACTGAATGTGGAAGGTTCGCTTCCAGTTTCTGAATCATAGTCCCGATGCTGTGTCAAAATCTCCATGATGGCCTCGGAGAGAGCTTCACGTCGTGCCTCATCGATGGGTGGCGAAGCTGTAGTCGCTGTGTTTGTCGGAAAAGATGCTTCGCTCATGGCTCTATGTCGGGATTCGAATAGGTGTCACTCTGAGGCATAAAACTTCAGAAGGCGAAGTTATGGTGCGTATCTGCAAGCAACAAATGGTCAAATGCAAGAGGTGTGCACTACCTGGCTCTTTTTATACCAGCGGATTCAGCAGCACACTCAGGACCAGTCTGGTGTGTTTTGCCTCATAAGGCTCTCGAGAATATCAAGTTGCTGTTTGCATGATGCCATAATGGCAGTGGTGGCTTCGTGTTGAGTAGTCAACACCGTTGTGGCCTGCTGTATCAAGCGTTCCAGCTTGGCATTGGATTCAAGCAACGAATTGTGAAACTGTGTTAGTAACTCAATAATCTCAGCCGATGAATCCGGACCAGAATGCGGCGGAGGTGGAAATGGTGGAGTCGCCGGTGCAGCCACTGCTGCGTCCTGCTGTTCTTGCGGATCTTGGTGTTGCTCTTGGTAATCTTGGAAATCTTCGTCTTCTGCGACACGTAGGAACTGAGAGCGTAAAGGCGCCGGCTGTTGAGTGTGGCTGCCAACCGCAGGCTGCTCGTTGCGGCGTCTGCTATGCTTGGAGATGGATGGCCGAGGACGGCCGCTCAGCGCTTTGTGGCTCGGCTGCAATCTGCCAGTCATGGCACTTTTATACATGATGATGCCTCAGTTAGTCCCTGTAAATGGCTGCGGGAAACACTGTATTGGTACAAGGCGTCTCACATGTTGCAAAGTTGCATGGCTCTGAACGCACGCACTGCAATTTGGCACAGTGTTTTTGCTTACAGCTGTTGATTAGTATAGCCGGCAGCGATGTACAGATCGCGCATGGCTCGAATGGCTGATGTGGCCTCGCTGCATGGTGTTGTCACTCTGCGTACCATGCGTGTGCGGGCCTGAAAGCTGCTGCGAAGTGTTGCAACAGAGGTCGCCGACTGTGGGTGTAAAATATCTGCCTTGTGTAAAGTGCAGTGATGCGTAAGGCTGCTGTGCTGAGGGTTTATGGCAAAGCCCAGGAAAATGTTGGCCGGTTCAGTTTCAAGCTGAACCGGTGGTTTGTAGAAAGATGCGTCAGTAAGCTGTGCAAAAGGAGGCAGTCGGGTCAGCTGTGCAGGCAATAGAAGGACGCGGTTGTCGACGTATCTGGTAGCAAAAAAGTAAGCTTGATCCTGCTTGTTGTGGTCTGGAAAATGCTTGTGGTTCGTGAAAAGTTGCTTGTATGTGTGGTGCCAACACTGCTCTTCTACAGCAACCACGATGTTGCATAAAGCTGGGCTGCAGGGCGAGCCCATAGGTGCTCCACGAAATTGCTCAATGAGTGATGTACCGACAGTGAAATAGTTGAGCCTGAGCACTGCAATGATGAGTTGTGGTATGTGTTGTAATTGTATGCAAAGTTTGTTGCCGGAGGAGGCTTCCTGCTGCTTTTGTTTGCTTTTACCTCTGTGAACTCGATGTGTGGGGTCTTTCTGTGAGTGGTCAATGAAGAATTTGGAGGAGTGCAGTGGGTTCTTCTCTCTGTACCATCGAATCATGATGCTGTATGCTGAAAGAAACCGGCTTTGATCGACCGATGTAAAGAATCCAGCTAAATCCTGATTGTACAGGATGTAATCTGTTGAATCGTGTAGTTTTCTGCGCTGATGCAAAAAGAGCGCTGTTTGTTTGAGCTGGGTTATCCCATCTCCTTGGTGAAAGGAGTTTGGGCATGCTTGAAGGGTCATCAGCTGCAGTACGTCTGCTAAGGCTTCCCATAATTTCCTGCCCATGGTGTCGATGAACGCCACTATAGGACGTCCTTTTGTGAATTGCTTCTTTCTTTTCGGTAAAATGTAGGCACGTGGGATGCGTCCCCACTGTGGAAACGCCCATGTGTATGCTGGTAGAAGACTGCGGATGTCTGTGTAGACATCGAAGTGGTGTTGTAGAGGTTGGCGCTGCGACATCCGAAAAATCTCTTTGTCTAAAAAAGTGTTGTGTATGGCAGTGTGGTATAGTGCTGGGCAGTACCACGTGAGTCGGTTCGGGAAGTGATCTTCGCAATGGATGATGCCCGTTGGTATTTTGTGTTGGACTTGCTTGATCATCTTGACCTGTAGTATGTTGTTTTGAATGCAGTGTGAATTGTGTTGTGGTATTTGTTCTGATACAAACTGCTTTGCAGTTTGATGGTTGTAAGGTAGTCCATAGTGTCGGTGCCATGTGCGTATGGCTCGGCATAATTGTGACGCCAACTGTGTGGGCTTCTGAAGGCAATTGCTTTTGCCGGAGTATGCCAAAAACTGGTGTTGTGGTTGTAGTTCTGCAAGTTGGATAGCAATGTGATTGTGGAAAATGTGTTCCTGGGGTACTTGTGACTGTAATGGTGAGCATGTACAGGGTGGTGGTGTATCAGGTTGCCATGTGGTGTGGGCATCGCGCCAATTGTGTAGGAGTTGTTGCATAGGTGGGTGCTTCTTGTAGACCGGTTTCGTGCTGGGTAGGTGAAATGGTGGAATGTGTTGTTTGTTGCTTGTTAAACGAGAGCGCAAATATTGTCGTAGGTGTTGGGTGAAGGTGGGGTGTAAGAGTGGCTGTAGGTAAATGGGTTTTGTGATAGGAGGTGGTTTTAGTCGCCGCTTCTTAAAACGGTGTTGAGAGCTTTGTGAGCGTGTCTGCGGTCGCGTCGTGGTAAGTTGTTTGAGAGTTTGTGTAAAGCATAAACGGTGGCTGCTGGTGTGTCGGAGCAAAGCAGTTGTTTTGTTGTGTCGAATCTGGTGCGAGTGTTGGAAGTAAGATGTGAGACAGTGGTCCATGCCTGTTTCCTGGTTTTGAATAAGGGGGAATTGCTGAAGCTTCGAATGGAGTGGTGTAGTTTGCCTCGGCGCTGCTTCGCCCATAAGGTGGCTGTGCCGTTGTGCTTGTTGTTGGCTGCTTTGGTGAAGCCGGAGAAAGCTCCTTTCATGTGTGATGTAATGTAAGGAAAGTTGAGCTTGGATTGGTGGTGCTGTATAAGAGTGTTCTCCGTGGCTTCCAGTTGCTCTGTGGGTATGTTGGCTTGTAGTACAATTGGTGTATATTGGTGGTAGCATTTGTGTTTAAGCCACCATCGTAAGGCAAGTTCGGCTTGTACAATCTTGTGTTGTTGAAGTTGCTTGAATTTTCGATTGCGTGTGCCCTCTCGTTGTGTGAGAGAGTGACTGGTGCTGCCGATGTAGACGTAGCCACGAAAAGGTTGTTGTGTGGTGACTCTGCAATATACCACCTGTGGCTGACGAAAGAAAGAGAGTGTGTACGATGGAAAAGAAATGTTTGAATGTGCTAATAGTCTCTGTAGGTTGGAGAAATGTCCTTCCTCATGTTTGAGGTAGAAATGCTGTGTACGAAGTAACAAGGTCAGGCCTTGAAGCCAAAGTATGATTTGGTGGAATTGTGTAGAGACTGGTTCTGCCAATGGTGCGACAAATTGTAAGATGGATCTGCCTTGATCCAGAATGCGTATGATGTTCTTGAATTGCTTTTGTCGGAAAATTGTTGTGTGATCCAGTGTCTGCCGGTGTTGAATCAAGTACTGCCTGAGTCACTCTGTCATCTGACTGATGATAGCGACAAGTTTGATCAGTGCTGGGGAGCCAAATTTGTCGATGGCTTTGGGCGGGACACCCCAGGCGACTGCAGCGGTCTGCAGTGTCTGTTCTTGTGAGTTGCTGAGTGAAGGAAATTCCGAAGCAACAATGTCAAGGTACTTTTTTACCTGTGTTTTTTGTTTGTCGCTGATGCCTTTGATGGCACCAAACCATCTGGTGATGCCGGATTCAGAGTGAACGCCAGTGAAATGATCCTGAAACCAAACACTGGCTTTTGTAGGCTGCTGAAAGATGCGCTGGGGATCCATCTTGGGATCGAGGGGTGCCGCCTTCGTTGGTGTGAGAGTTGACTGCTTCTGTCGCTTGGCGCCCAGAAGGGATCGTCCCGGAAAATGCATACCTGTGGTGGATGACGATGCTGGGGAAGCATGTAACGCGTTGGTATCTTGTTCTGCAACTGTTGTTGTGGAAGGGGAGAGGCTACCAGTGGTAAGTCTGGTGTCGTTGTGTGTAGCGTCATCTATGGTAGCTCGTTTCTGTCCACGAGTGGTTGTGGTGGGGGAAATCTCAATTGTGGAAATTGAGTCGGGTGGTGGAGAGGGCGTGTTGATAGGAGTGCTAGGTGCTGTGGCTCGTTTTGGTTTCTTTGGTGCTGGTGTGCTGGGTGCCTCAGTGTTTGCATCCGGAGCACGGAGAGCTTCGATTGTCTCCAGTGCTGTTGAAAGTCGTGCTTCCAGGTCACTGATACGGTGTGCAGCCAGAGTGTCTGCTTCTGTCGGCTGCGAAGATTGAAGTGGTAGATGAGGTTGTGATTTGCTGGATTGTGGTGGTGTTGGAGATTCGGTGGGTTGCGATTGTGTGTTGTCTGTGTCTGACTTGGCATCTTGCTTGTCCTTTTTGTTGCCGTCATTGTACTGGTCCTGCAGCTCTTGCAGGTATAACACCAATTCCTTGATGAGGTGTGACATTGCTGGCCGTTTTGCGAGTGTGAGCTTCTCTTGCCAGCAGAATGCGGTGGCTGCTTGGTCCAGATCAATTCTCCGTGCTCGGAGTTGACCCATAAGTTCAGTGGTAAAGACGGCTTCGCTGATATGTTTGCTGCATGTGAGATGGATGTCGAAGCCGTGTGCGGCGTAACGTAGCCAGTATGATGACCAATTGTGTCTTAGAAATGCGACCAATGGTGCTGTTGCGATCGGCATGCCTGCCGTGCGGTTGTGCACTGAATGTGGTGTAGATTGAATGTGTTTGGGTAGGTTGAGGCCGTAAAGCTGTCTGTTGTCCCAATGCTCTGGTGTTTGAACGAAGTCGTTTGGTATCTGGGGATTTGCAGGCGTGAGATTGGTGTGTTGTTGTTGTTGGGGTGTGACGGTGGCCTGAGGCAATGTATGTGAAGAAATGCTGGGGTTTTGAGTCGTCATCGGAGATGGACTCACAAATGTGTGTTGGGGAGTGGCAGGTGTGGGTGTTGGCAGTGTGGTGGGTGAAGCTGGGACGGTAAACTGCTGGGGTGGGGGAGGGGGTGGAGGGAAAGGGGGGAAAGTGGTGTTGTGGCTGTAAGGGTGAGCTGAACCCCAAGTAGTTGGGGTCATGGGTGGGGTGTGGGGTGGGATGTTGTGGATCCCTGGTGGTGGGGAAATCGGGTGCATTGGGGTACTGCTGGTTGAGGCTGTTTGTCGCTGCACCGCACTGATTGCTGTACCGATGATGCCTGTTGGCATTGTTGTATGCCACTGAGGCTGTGTCGGCTTGTACATGGTTGCAAAATGGGGCACTACAATTGCCTGTGACTGCAAAAGCTGCAAATAGCACGTGCATGGACAACATAGTTGGCTTGAGTGTCAGCATCTACTTGTGCAATGCATCCAGCATGCAGCTGCATCGTCTCTTCTTTGGCTCAAAAGCGGGGTCGGAGCAAATGCTTGATTGCATACAGCTATGTGCAACGGGATTCAGGCCTGGAAGAGAAAGGATACTCGAGAGTGAAAGGTAGAAACGGAAGAAGAAAGAAAGTAATACAGAACATCACTGAATAAGGCCGAATCCAACGATGCTGAAATGCCCCGAGTGGAATCCCCACTTCTCTGGGGTCCGCACAACACCCTTTCGCCCCACGATGAAGGCCTCTCTATACATGTCCCGATACGTCATCTTGTAATGCTGATACTTAGTCCGTATTGTCCCGATGACGATCACTCCCTGTTGGCCCTTCGGCCGCCGTGTACATTGATCGGTTACTATATGTACCGTGCTTTCCGATACATCTCCTGGGGTCGCATTCCCGTATATGACGCAAGAGGGAATGGGTGGGTAGGACTTGTCGTCGAAGCAGTGTCTGACTGAACTTGGGCGGACCAAGTCCTCGCGCATAATGCGCGCGGCACTTGCAATGCTCGTGCCGTGTCCGGCGGTGTAGATGTATGTCTCTCCTGGTGGGTCAGTGGCACGGGTGCCGAACGCTCTGCGCTGCTCTCCAGCCCAAGGAATGAATAACATAGTATGCACGCCGTCCGATATTGGCGTCAGCACTGCCCCAAGTTCGTTGCACGCTGATCGCGTGCCTGATTGTAGCACTGCATGTGCAAATTCGGCTAAAGTCTCCTGCCTGAAATCGCTGTCAGCAGCTATCTCGCCCAAAGTTTTGGCGAGTTTATGTGCTTCTTCCATGTCGACGGCGTGAGGGGTCGGCTTCTCATGTTCGTAAAGCTCAGAAAATGGCGCCACATCAATCTGTGGTGGTCTGCTCTGTTTGCCCAGTTGTTCGAGGGTTGGCTGACCCGATGGGGCAACGACTGTTGATGCATCGTAGGTCGGGGCAGGTGTCCGAACGGAGCTGGAGGGATTGTGCTGAGCCTGTTGGCGGGAGGAGGTGCCCTGTCCGGCTGGGGGCTGCTGTTGTGCTGCTTGGCTGCCCTTGATGCGGAGGGCGATTCGTTGAACCTGCGAGGCCAATGTCCTTTGTGGGACCTTGGGTGGGGTGGGTGGCCTCTGACGTAGCTGTGTGGCTCTGTAATGCCACTTGTTGGTATCAACATCACGCACTGTAGAATAGCTGCGGAGCACAACCGAGGTCCGCGGAGGTGTCGACGAAGATCGCCTGGTGTCTCTGCGAGAACGACTTCTGCGGGTGTCGCGGGATCGGTGGTGTCTGCGTCGGCGGTGCTGTCTCCCGCTGCTGGCAGGTCGTGCTCTGCTGCGTGTGCGTCGTCGGCGTCTAGTGCTCACGGTGCGGGTTCTTCTGCGTGTGGGTGAGTGCCGTCTCCTGCGTGGCAACGGAGGATGGTGGGAAGAAGCACGTGCTGCGAGCGGGTCAGTGTCTCCCGATCCCGTAGCGGGTGGTGGTTGTGTGGGTGGTAATGTGCTGACAGAGGGTGTGTTGGCTGTGCTTATTGGCTGGGGTTGGGGGGTGATTGCCGGTGTCTGTGGGGCAATGTGTGCAGCATCGGTAGTGGTAACATTGGTGGGGTGAGATTGTGAAGCTTGTTGGATGGTCGTTGGCTGCGGTATATGGGATTGTTGAGCGGGTTGTGTGGAAGGGATGCTGCAAGGTGCAGGTTGGGGTTGTGGAGCAGGTGGTGTGAAAGGAATGTTGTATGTGGCAGGCTGGGAGTGATGCGGTGTCAGAGGTGATGGGCTCGTGGGAAAGCCGTTTTTGGGACGCTAAAAATCACAAACTAGTCCCATAAGGCTTTATAACCTTTTGGGTAGGTTTCGAAAGTTTTGAGGAAGTTTTTCGAAACCGCTTCATGTGTCATGAGATTCCACTTGAACTTTTACGAATCCTTGTTGTTCCGCGCATGCTCAAACATAGGGTGGGTGGGCGGGAACCTTCCGTGCAGCAAAGTTTGTACGGGGGGTAAAAGAGAGTCGTGTAGAACGCGGGCTCCGGGCCAAGCTGTGTGAAACAGGTTTCGGGCCCGTGAACCCCTGGTGTACCGCCTCAGTGGCACATGGGCAGCTTCTCTCGTTATGGCAGAGAAGAGGACGTTTGATGCTGCATTCGAAGGGCATCTTGCTCATGTTGTGCACCAGAATTCTACGAGCAACTCAAAGCAGCCATGGGAGAGAAGTATTGTGAATGTGCCGAGTGTATTGCCGAAAGCTTTCTTGGGAAGGGGGCGTCTTGGGAATGTGCTTACTCATACGGCTGCTGCTCCTGTGAAAGCTCCGAGTGGCCCGTCGGCTATAAATCTGACTGCTACTGGAGGCAAGCTGCCACGGAAGGTTGGGCCTTCCTGGATTCAGAGACAATCGGATAACAGACATGCGGCTGTCATGAAGTGGCTTCGGATTGCTAAAGAGGGTGGCGACTTCTTTGGGATCTGTGCTAGAGTGGCGGAAGATGCTGAAGCTGGATTGCCAGCCTCACTGCAGGAGTCTCTAGGAGATGTTTTCTCACTCAAGGCGAGCAGTACGCTTCACAGCAGGGCTGGCCCGGTCCTGAGATACATGGCATTCTGCTGGCGCATCAGAGAGCAGCCTTTCCCTTTGTCCGAGCAGAAGATGTATCGCTTCGTCAAAGAATACTGCAGTGGGGCTGCGCCTACCTTTGCCTCCAGCTTTATGAGTTCCATTGGCTTCATGCAATATGTCTTGGAGGCGAAGGTCCCGGCCGATTGTGTTAGCAGCAGGCTGGCTGGCGCAGTTTCGAAGCTCTACTTGGAGAAGAGAAAGCTGCAACAGAAGCCGCCGCTGACGGCTTCACAGATTCGGGCTTTGGAGCGAATTGTGCTGGGACTTATACCTGAAGTCCGTACGGATGTCGATAGATACGCGGCAGGGTGCTTTTTGTATTGTGTGTTTGCAAGAGCCCGCTATTCGGACATGCAGTGTTCTGGTGAGCTGGCGAAAGACATCGTGCAAGGTGAAGACGGACCGCGTGGGTACCTTGAAGCGAGGGTCACCAGGAGTAAAACGAGTCACAACCTGGAGCGTAAAACCCGATATCTTGCTATGGTCAGTCCGATATGGGGCCTTGAGCAGGATTCTTGGGCGATGGCTTGGATGGAGGTGGCTGGCAGGGCGGGGCCCGCATGGGGGCCTGACATGCCCCTGCTACCGTCCCCCACCGAGGGTGGCCAATGGCAGAAGGCGCCTATGTCTGCGCAGGCTGGAGCGCGGTGGCTTCGCCACCTTCTCTATCGTGCAGGCGAGGATGTCGCATCGGTCAAGGCCGTGGGCACTCACTCCTGCAAAGCTACGCTTTTATCTTGGATGTCCAAGTGGGGAGCTAGTAAGGAGATCAGGTCGATACTCGGATATCATTCTAGTGCCAACGCCGGCACGGATGTGATCTACGCGAGGGACAGCGTTTCCCCTGCATTGCGTGAGCTGGAGGAAATGGTTTCTGCGGTCGCTTACAGGCGCTTCTTCCCGGACGCCACGCGCTCGGGCATGTTTGCGGAGTCTTTGGCTGCCAGGGGAGATGCTCATGACAAGGCCGAGGTCGGTTCAGATTCTTCTTCCGACAGGAGCGATGACGAGGAGGAGCCGGACACTCTCGAGGAGGAGAAGGTGGTTGAGGACAGTGTCGGCGATTTTGAGCCGAGCGGTTGCCTTCGAGAAAGCCTGGAGGGCAAGGCGGTTTTTCGGCATGTCACCACCCGCTTCATACACTTAGTCGCTTCTGAGGAGGGCACAACTTTTAAGTGTGGCAGGCAGATCACATCGTCTTACTTGGAGTGCAATGCGATACCCAGGTTTTTGCATCCGATCTGCCGGCAGTGCTTTCCAGAGGCGAGGTGAGGGATCGTAGGCTGGCTGGCTGGAGTGCCGCCATGCGAATTTTTGTGAGCCTCACGATGCCGCGAAGGCGGGATGAATATGCGCACGGAATACAAGGAACGCTGTGCTCGGCATTGCAGTGGTCTCAAGAGCCCGGAGTCGCAAATGCCGCCTTGTGATTTCAAGTGAGGGTCGCTCGAGCTACTTTGAAGGTAGACCCGTGCTGAAGGAGTGAGCCATGGCTTCCGCATACTCAGAGTCCGAGCCGGTTCTGGTGTCGCGTCTCTCGAAGGCGGGGTTTGATCAGACTGAGCGTGATCTCATCCTGAAGCACGTTAAGAGTTTGAAGCAGTTGGCCTTCGTGAGCTCTTTTGCTCCGGGGGCTGCGGACGAAGGTCCGTTGATCGAGGCCCTTAAGGCGATGCTTGGAAAGGACCCAGAGATGAGTCAGAAAGCAGCTTTCAGAGCCGTATTTCATGAAGCTTATGCCATTGTCACTTCGGAGATGCGACAGCAGGTCGAAAGGGTAGAGGAACCGACAGTTCGTCATTTGAGTCAGCCCGAGAGGGCTGAGAGAATTGAGCGCCAGCGTTCACAGTTGACTGGCATCACGATAAAAGGTTCCTCGGAACCATCAGAGGCCTTGGTCGACCTGTGCGTCGGTCAGTACGAGGCCAATGTGATTCAGTATGTGCCTTGGTCTAAGTGCACGTCGCGGGAACAAGAGCTCCTAGGCGACGGTAAGAAGGACCTGAAGCTTTCGATTGACGGCGAGAGTGGTAGGCTTAAGGTGGAAAACAAGGCCAAAGATCAGGTGGCCGATACATCCACTGAAGTGATGCTTCTGCAGGCCCTGCAGCGGCGTGCTCTTGCATTCGATCAAGCTAACATTGTCTCTTTCACAAAGCTTGACATGTGGCATCAGAAGTTGATGAAGGCGAGGCTGACTCCACCTCCGCCGGGTTACCAGCAAGTCACATTCACTCAGTTGCAGAATGCAGACTCGAGGCTCTTTCTGGAGCTTCAGGACCATACGCGCACAGGCATCCAGTCGGATGCCAAAGGTCGTCCGATCGATGGCATCATAGATTCAGTCAGCTGCATGCACGAGGTGGTGTCGTTGATGCAGCCGCTACAGGGCGGCCCTTCGTCTTCGTACGGTCCCAGTGAGCCTGCTCGACTGAGGGAGTCACCGTATAAAGGCAAAGGCAAGGGCAAAGATGGCAAAGGAAAGAAGCGCTTCGTTGCCATGCCGAGCGAGCTTCGTGGGTGCAATTCGCACACCGCGAAAGGACACCCGATCTGCTATGCCTTTAACCTGGGGTCATGCCCGAACAAGGTGACCGGCAATAAGTGTGAGAAGGGATTGCACATCTGTGCAGTCCCCAAGTGCGGCATGAACCACGCCGCTATCAAGTGTCCCAAGAAGCCGAAAGATGGCGAGCAGGCGGGCGCTTGACTATCAAGTGCGATCCTGGCCCCGAGTACGGAAGATTCGGTGGCCGGGTCTGGGAGTGGCGAAGGCCATTCTCGAGCAATCCAGGAAGTGCTTAAGGCCCATCCCGAAGGGGATGAGCCTCTTTTGAGTGCGCCCGAAGGGGCCCAAGCAATGCCATTTGAAGAGCAGGGATCGAACCCACTCGATCCAAAGGTTCATGCGGACTCTTATGCCGAGGAGCTTCTGTCTTTGGACAGGGATCCCACGGCCCAGGAGTTGATTCGTTTGTTTGACATGCTTCCTCAGGAGCCGCTTTTGAGCAAGACTCGTGACGATGGAGCCGCGGCCTTCTCGACTGGTGCCTACGTGAAGGGGCCTCTGCTCGGTCTCAGGAGTAACTGCAGCAAACATCCGGCGGCTTCAAAGATTTTCGCTCAGGCGGTGCAACGCGCTGCCCCGGGAATGAAATTTTCTACTCTGAGTGTGTTTTCAGACCTGAAGACGGAGCCTCATGTCGACCGCTTCAACTCTCCTTTCCCTAACATTCTTGTGCCACTCAGCAATTTTCGGAAAGGAGAGGTCTGGGTCGAGTCAGCTCAGGGCGTTTTTCCTTGTGAGGTCGATGGTGTTACGAAGCGCGGCATCTTGATCGATGTTGCCTCCGGACCGAAGGCCTTCTATGCTTGCAGCCATGTGCACGCTACACGGCCGTGGAGCGGCCGACGCGTAGTCATAGTTGGTTTTTGTATTGCTAGGGTTCAGGAGCTTGACGTGGACTGTAGGGCGCGCTTGGCTGAGCTTGATTTCCCTGTGCCCCAGACGCCGCCCAACTTCAGTCCGGATTTGATCGAGGTCAGGGGTACCTTCCATGACCTCAGAAGTTCTCAAGTGGATGAAGCCTGTGATGCCCTCCCGGCTCAACTGCAAGCCGCCTCTCTGCTGTGCCTTGACCTCTTTTGCAATGCAGGCGAGTTCGGGGCCTCCCTGAAGGCAGCCGGATTCGATGTGCTCGCGATCGAGCAACCGCACCTGAAGCAGAGAGCTTTGCTCAGCGTTGTGTCGCTGGATCTTAGGAGGGCTGCCTCTTGGGACTTCCTAGTTAAGGTTGTGCTCGCTAGGAGGGTCGTCTTTGTGCTTGCCGCCCCCACTGTGGCCGCCTCTTCAGGCGACCTTCCCGAAGGTTTTGCCCAGGTGGCTTCCGAGCTCAGCTCATTCTTGGCATTGCTCGCCACTCTTGATATCGGATGGGGAGTCTTGAATCCGCTAAGCAGCCGGCTGTGGGCGACTTTGGCGCTGCCTGCCTCGCATGTCGTCAAGTTCGACCTGCTTGCCCATGGTGGCGAGCAACACCAGCAGATGCTGTTGCATACTAACGTCCAGACTTTGAGCGCCCTTGCTGTGCCGTGTGACGAAAGTCAGAAACCTCCTAAAACTTTCCGGTCAGTGACTTCCCTGCGGGACAGACCGCGTTTGTTGTGCAGTCGGTTCGCCGCCCAGATAGTTGTTTTCGCGGGGACCCTAGGGTTTGCTGTGTCTCCTGACGCCGTCAAGCCGTCGGCCAATCATCGGTCTTCCATTGCAGTGCAACGCCAACCCAAGGTTTCAAAGGCGCCGCCGCTCATGCCTGAATACAAGCATCGGGTCACTTTGCAGGTTCCATCCATGGATGCTCTCAGGTATGATGCCAAAAATTCCTTGACGGCCGCTTTTCAATCGGTGCCTGTTGGTGCCCGCATCCTTCAGGTGGTGCCTGTGCAAGGGGGCGAGGGTCCTTCAGGTTCGGGCTTTAGGGTTACTTTTGGGGTTTACAGAACCGAGGATGAGTTCGTCAGGACAGCAGTCGCTCTGTCCCATCCTTTCGACTTGTCTTCGGCAGTGCCAGATGAGATGCTCGAGATTCTTGCGTTCACTCTCACCAAAGGGCCGTTGGCTGTCATGAGGCATCGCTTGGACACCTTGACGAAATGGAAAAAGTGGTCTCAGGAACTTCGTGGAGCAGAGGCCTCCTTGCACGCGAGGCTTCACCCAGATGTCGAGAAGATAGTTGCACGCAAGAACTTGACCCTCCTGCGACGTGTGGCTGAAGACTTGCAGTGGCATGATGCCACGATAATCGACGACATCGAGAACGGCTTTGAGCTTGTGGGTGAGGCCAAGGTTACAGGCATCTTCGAGGTGGATCCGAAACCCTCTTCGATGTCCGTGGACGAGTTGCTTGATCATGCGAAGTTCTTGAAGCCAGCCCTGTGGGGCAAGGTGTCGGGAGATGCGAGCCACCCGGATGATCAGGAGCTCTGGGATCTCACTTGTGCTGAAGCCGATGAGAAAGGCTGGTTGCATGGGCCCTACACGTGGGAACAACTGCAGAACATGTTTGACTCAAAGTGGATACCTGTGCGCAGATTCTCCATCAGGCAAAAGAACAAATTGCGACCCATCGACGACCTGTCCGAGAATGCCGTCAATCAAGCTTGGACAGTGATGGAGAGGATAGGTTTGCGCGCGCTTGATGAAATCACTTGGGCCTGTATGGCTTTGATGAGGGCCAGCTTGGGCCGACGCGAAGTTTTCTTCCGGAAATCCGACGGCTCTGTTTTGTCTGGTCCTTTGCATTCGTATTGGCAGCAAGACACTCGTCGTTGCTCGCCGGTCTTGAAGACTACGGATCTGCGCTCAGCTTATAAACAGTTCGCTATCCGGCCAGGACACCATCGGATGTGCGTGGTGACCTTGAAGGATCCAGCGGACGGCTTAACAAAGGGATTCGTCTGCCGCGTGTTGCCGTTCGGGGCTTTGGCTTCGGTCGGGCAGTTCAACAGGTTTTCGAGGCTGTGGCAAAGGATTCTCTGGGAGCTGAAGCTCGCTGCGGCGAGCTATTTCGACGATTTTCCGTCGGTGGAGGTCAGGGCCCTTGCCGAGAACCATGATTCCTCAGTGAAGGCAGCGCTGCGACTTTTTGGAGTTGACTGGGCGAGCGACAAGGACCTTCCCTTCTCGCAGACAGCCGACGTCTTGGGCGTCCGACTGGACGCGACTGACACGGAGGGCGGAGTGCTGAGGGTCAGAAACAAGCCTGAGAGATCCAAGGAAATTGCTTCTTCGATCGACAAGATCCTTGCGGATGGCTGTATTGATCCAAAGCAGATCCCCTCTTTGTTTGGCCGGATACAGTTTTCGGAGAGTCAGTTGATGGGCCGACAGGGACGCTTGGCTTTGGCTCAGATTCGCTGGCTTTCGAGTGCTCGTCACCGTCACGTTCTATCTTCTTTGGACGCTACTGTCTTCAGAAGCTTGAGGGAGAGGATGCTTGAGGGCCGGCCACGCGAGATCCAGGTTCTTCCCGTTGGCGGCCAGACTCTCGTTTTCACTGATGGTGCATGCGACAAGCTGGGCGACAAGTTTAGCTGCTCAATCGGAGGTGTCATGTATCGGGTGCTTCCAACTGGTTCCTATGAGACGAGGGCGTTCGGGTGCTACCTGGACGAATCGGTCGTCGAGCAATGGGCGGGACTGGGGAAGAGACACTTGATAGGTCCTACCGAGCTTTTCGCGGTGGTGGCGGCCCGACATGTCTGGAAAGATTTTCTGAATGATCAGAGGGTCGTCTTTTACGTGGACCACAGTGGAGTTTTGTCTGCGATGATCAAAGGGTCTTCACGCGATGATCTATGGAGGAGCATTTTGCTTCACTACGAGTGTGCCGACTCGCTGGGACCGGCGATCTCGTGGTTCGCTCGAGTCCCGAGCAAGTCGAATCCAGGCGATGGACCTTCAAGGTCCGACTGGAGGTTCCCTGTGTTCGGCGAGTACTTTGAAGATCGGATTGTGTGCTTCATCAGCGGCAGAGTTCTCAAAGTCACGGGGCAAAGAGTGCAGGGGTGAAAGATGCCCCATAACTTTTCTACGAGCCCGGAGGGGCTGTTGGCGAAGTGCCAACATGTGTTGGGATCCCGAGGGGGATCATGAGCATGCACTTCTTTCCCCGAGAGGCTTTGCCATACCGAAAGAAAAGATTCTGTCGAGCGTAGTTTGTCCGAGTGCTGCTATTTCTGAGGCTCGTAAGCTCTCTAACAGGTCTCATTTCCACTTTTAATATATATGTGATTGAAAGACATATTTGAGTGGACTTAAAGAAAGGCCCGCATGACACATGAAGTCACATTGGTTATAAGCCGTTTTTGGGACGCTAAAAATCACAAACTAGTCCCATAAGGCTTTATAACCTTTTTGGTAGGTTTCGAAAGTTTTGAAGAAGTTTTTCGAAACCGCTTCATGTGTCATGAGATTCCACTTGAACTTTTACGAATCCTTGTTGTTCCGCGCATGCTCAAACATAGGGTGGGTGGGCGGGAACCTTCCGTGCAGCAAAGTTTGTACCCACCACTCCCACCCAAACTTTGCGGGGTGAAAGATGCCCCATAACTTTTCTACGAGCCCGGAGGGGCTGTTGGCGAAGTGCCAACATGTGATGGGATCCCGAGGGGGATCATGAGCATGCACTTCTTTCCCCGAGAGGCTTTGCCATACCGAAAGAAAAGATTCTGTCGAGCGTAGTTGGTCCGAGTGCTGCTATTTCTGAGGCTCGTAAGCTCTCTAACAGGTCTCATTTCCACTTTTAATATATATGTGATTGAAAGACATATTTGAGTGGACTTAAAGAAAGGCCCGCATGACACATGAAGTCACATTGGTTATAAAACTGTTGTATGGGTAGGCAAAGGACCAGGGTTCAAGAAAGTGGGGGGATGTTGCGACATGAATTGCTGGGGTGGAGGTTGTTGTGGCATCTGGGGCTGTGGTGTGCTGAGTTGTGTGTATACCATCGGATGCTGTGGTATAGGAGCAGTGTGTCCACATGGCATCATGGGGAAGCTGTGTGTCTGCTCAACGGGGATCGTAGTGGGTTGCGTCGGCAGTGTGTGCTGCTGAGTGGCCGCAATGCCAGTTGGCATCATTGCTGGGTATCCTTGTGACTGCGGTACCCAGGTGTTCGGGTGAAACTGATTGAGCACCTGTCGGGTTGTTGGTGCGTATGGTGTTGCTGGTGGCTGCGTGGTAAAATAATCCGGCCACATAGCTGCAACGAAGTTGGTGAAACAAACACAGTTGCACAAGCAAAGTGCAGGCTGTCCTGGTTGTCCCTGCTGGACGGACTTGAGATGTCGAAGACGGAGATAAAGAAAGAAGAAGGCCGATTACTTCCCGGAGGAAGCGCTGCTTCACTTGCGTTAGACACATGTTACCACGCCTGCCCTCATGTCAGTTGCACATGCCCTTGCAGTCCCTGAGAAATAAAGAAGCGGTCGAATAGAGGACAGACTAGCGAGGTAGCACCTGCTCACTAGACGCACTTTACTGCATTAGCCGTCCATTACTGCACCTGCACTCATGTCGGACGCACATGCGAGCATCAGAGAGAGAGAGATAAAATAGCATCGGGAGAATCTGAACGATCTGAACGAAGGCTGAACACCCGGTTCATCACCGGTCTCCCCGGAGGGTCACCACGGCGCCATGACGGAAAGCCGTTGCTCTGGAGTCTCAACGACCCACGCTGATCACACTGATGGATTCGGCCAAGAGTACGAGTGCAAAGGACAAAAAGAGGAATGTTGTTTATGTTGCAACTGTTTGTCAGATTGCGGCAACCGTACAAATTGTTTGTCTAATCTGGACACCACAGGGGGCCTGTCCTCAGACTAATCTTGGCACCACAGGGGGCTGCCGAAAATTGTGCAGGTACATGACTGAGCGTCCTCAATCACTT
>CAJNDT010000172.1:272500-285732 GCA_905221615.1 Symbiodinium sp. CCMP2592
TGCCGTAGGTGACGCTGATGATGTTGAATGCGAAGAGCGTGTCCTCTTTCGTCTTGTAGTATGTGGATGTTGGCGTCGTTGCTGTGTTGTGGATTGGGATGGTGGTGAGATGTTGCGTGTTTTCTTTGTTTTCTTGACTGTTTTGTCCTTTTTGTCTTTGTTGTCTTTCTTCTTTTTTGTCCTCGTTGTGTGCTTTGTCTTTTGCTTGTGTGTGTGGCTGACTGCATGGGAGGATCTGGTGGTGTCGTCCTTCCTCAAGAAGGCATCAATCTCTTCGGATCCCCATAGGCTGCTGTCGTCATCCTCGTCCATTTGTGTGCAAAACTGTCCTAATGTGTTTCAGCAACTGTAGGTTAGAGAAATGGCTGCGGAGTCACAACTGCATTGAGGCATGTGCAAACGTAGAACTTCAGAAGAGAGAGAGAGGCACACAGAGACATCAATTGATAAACCGCGCAGACCTGCATGAACTTTCGACATGATGCTCTTAATGTTGAACCTCATCAGATGTGATGGAGTTCGCAGCACAGCTTTGCTGTGTGATTGTTGGCTGCCGGGGGCAGCAAATATGCATCTAATTGTCAACTCAGCTATGCTGCTCACGGAGTTCTTGATCGCTTTCGCTTGTTGGATGTAGGAGTTGATGTAGTAGATACTGTCTCCTTTTGGGTAGGAGTCGTTGATGTCGGACGCTGATCAGGCTGCTCCGAATGCTTTCGTATCCACTCTTGAGATGCGATAAAGTACTCTCGCCACCATGAAGAGCCGTTAGTGGCCCAATGCCATCTCCATTGTGATGCCGTCGGAGATCGCGATCTGGTGCGTTGTTCCATGATGCTAACACAACTGGTTGTTTTTCAAAATGCTGCGGGAAAGAGTGCATCAATCGCTGCATAACAAACATATGTGAAGTGAGTGCGCTGACTGTAACACTTGGCGAAAACGACTATCATTGTTTTCACCGTCCGCTGCAATGTGCCCGATGACGGTATGAGCATGGTTGATCACCTATTGTTGCGAAGCTTCGAGTCGTTCCACTCGTTGCTTTAGCTCTGTGATCTGCCGAGTTGTTTGAAGAATAAACTCGGCTAATTGGTCGCGTAGAGCCCCGTCACTGAATGTGGAAGGTTCGCTTCCAGTTTCTGAATCATAGTCCCGATGCTGTGTCAAAATCTCCATGATGGCCTCGGAGAGAGCTTCACTTCGTGCCTCATCGATGGGTGGCGAAGCTGTAGTCGCTGTGTTTGTCGGAAAAGATGCTTCGCTCATGGCTCTATGTCGGGATTCGAATAGGTGTCACTCTGAGGCATAAAACTTCAGAAGGCGAAGTTATGGTGCGTATCTGCAAGCAACAAATGGTCAAATGCAAGAGGTGTGCACTACCTGGCTCTTTTTATACCAGCGGATTCAGCAGCACATTCAGGACCAGTCTGGTGTGTTTTGCCTCATAAGGCTCTCGAGAATATCAAGTTGCTGTTTGCATGATGCCATAATGGCAGTGGTGGCTTCGTGTTGAGTAGTCAACACCGTTGTGGCCTGCTGTATCAAGCGTTCCAGCTTGGCATTGGATTCAAGCAACGAATTGTGAAACTGTGTTAGTAACTCAATAATCTCAGCCGATGAATCCGGACCAGAATGCGGCGGAGGTGGAAATGGTGGAGTCGCCGGTGCAGCCACTGCTGCGTCCTGCTGTTCTTGCGGATCTTGGTGTTGCTCTTGGTAATCTTGGAAATCTTCGTCTTCTGCGACACGTAGGAACTGAGAGCGTAAAGGCGCCGGCTGTTGAGTGTGGCTGCCAACCGCAGGCTGCTCGTTGCGGCGTCTGCTATGCTTGGAGATGGATGGCCGAGGACGGCCGCTCAGCGCTTTGTGGCTCGGCTGCAATCTGCCAGTCATGGCACTTTTATACATGATGATGCCTCAGTTAGTCCCTGTAAATGGCTGCGGGAAACACTGTATTGGTACAAGGCGTCTCACATGTTGCAAAGTTGCATGGCTCTGAACGCACGCACTGCAATTTGGCACAGTGTTTTTGCTTACAGCTGTTGATCAGTATAGCCGGCAGCGATGTACAGATCGCGCATGGCTCGAATGGCTGATGTGGCCTCGCTGCATGGTGTTGTCACTCTGCGTACCATGCGTGTGCGGGCCTGAAAACTGCTGCGAAGTGTTGCAACAGAGGTCGCCGACTGTGGGTGTAAAATATCCGCCTTGTGTAAAGTGCAGTGATGCGTAAGGCTGCTGTGCTGAGGGTTTATGGCGAAACCCAGGAAAATGTTGGCCGGTTCAGTTTCAAGCTGAACCGGTGGTTTGTAGAAAGATGCGTCAGTAAGCTGTGCAAAAGGAGGCAGTCGGGTCAGCTGTGCAGGCAATAGAAGGACGCGGTTGTCGACGTATCTGGTAGCAAAAAAGTAAGCTTGATCCTGCTTGTTGTGGTCTGGAAAATGCTTGTGGTTCGTGAAAAGTTGCTTGTATGTGTGGTGCCAACACTGCTCTTCTACAGCAACCACGATGTTGCATAAAGCTGGGCTGCAGGGCGAGCCCATAGGTGCTCCACGAAATTGCTCAATGAGTGATGTACCGACAGTGAAATAGTTGAGCCTGAGCACTGCAATGATGAGTTGTGGTATGTGTTGTAATTGTATGCAAAGTTTGTTGCCGGAGGAGGCTTCCTGCTGCTTTTGTCTGCTTTTACCTCTGTGAACTCGATGTGTGGGGTCTTTCTGTGAGTGGTCAATGAAGAATTTGGAAGAGTGCAGTGGGTTCTTCTCTCTGTACCATCGAACCATGATGCTGTATGCTGAAAGAAACCGGCTTTGATCGACCGATGTAAAGAATCCAGCTAAATCCTGATTGTACAGGATGTAATCTGTTGAATCGTGTAGTTTTCTGCGCTGATGCAAAAAGAGCGCTGTTTGTTTGAGCTGGGTTATCCCATCTCCTTGGTGAAAGGAGTTTGGGCATGCTTGAAGGGTCATCAGCTGCAGTACGTCTGCTAAGGCTTCCCATAATTTCCTGCCCATGGTGTCGATGAACGCCACTATAGGACGTCCTTTTGTGAATTGCTTCTTTCTTTTCGGTAAAATGTAGGCACGTGGGATGCGTCCCCACTGTGGAAACGCCCATGTGTATGCTGGTAGAAGACTGCGGATGTCTGTGTAGACATCGAAGTGGTGTTGTAGAGGTTGGTGCTGCGACATCCGAAAAATCTCTTTGTCTAAAAAAGTGTTGTGTATGGCAGTGTGGTATAGTGCTGGGCAGTACCACGTGAGTCGGTTCGGGAAGTGATCTTCGCAATGGATGATGCCCGTTGGTATTTTGTGTTGGACTTGCTTGATCATCTTGACCTGTAGTATGTTGTTTTGAATGCAGTGTGAATTGTGTTGTGGTATTTGTTCTGATACAAACTGCTTTGCAGTTTGATGGTTGTAAGGTAGTCCATAGTGTCGGTGCCATGTGCGTATGGCTCGGCATAATTGTGACGCCAACTGTGTGGGCTTCTGAAGGCAATTGCTTTTGCCGGAGTATGCCAAAAACTGGTGTTGTGGTTGTAGTTCTGCAAGTTGGATAGCAATGTGATTGTGGAAAATGTGTTCCTGGGGTACTTGTGACTGTAATGGTGAGCATGTACAGGGTGGTGGTGTATCAGGTTGCCATGTGGTGTGGGCATCGCGCCAATTGTGTAGGAGTTGTTGCATAGGTGGGTGCTTCTTGTAGACCGGTTTCGTGCTGGGTAGGTGGAATGGTGGAATGTGTTGTTTGTTGCTTGTTAAACGAGAGCGCAAATATTGTCGTAGGTGTTGGGTGAAGGTGGGGTGTAAGAGTGGCTGTAGGTAAATGGGTTTTGTGATAGGAGGTGGTTTTAGTCGCCGCTTCTTAAAAACGGTGTTGAGAGCTTTGTGAGCGTGTCTGCGGTCGCGTCGTGGTAAGTTGTTTGAGAGTTTGTGTAAAGCATAAACGGTGGCTGCTGGTGTGTCGGAGCAAAGCAGTTGTTTTGTTGTGTCGAATCTGGTGCGAGTGTTGGAAGTAAGATGTGAGACAGTGGTCCATGCCTGTTTCCTGGTTTTGAATAAGGGGGAATTGCTGAAGCTTCGAATGGAGTGGTGTAGTTTGCCTCGGCGCTGCTTCGCCCATAAGGTGGCTGTGCCGTTGTGCTTGTTGTTGGCTGCTTTGGTGAAGCCGGAGAAAGCTCCTTTCATGTGTGATGTAATGTAGGGAAAGTTGAGCTTGGATTGGTGGTGCTGTATAAGAGTGTTCTCCGTGGCTTCCAGTTGCTCTGTGGGTATGTTGGCTTGTAGTACAATTGGTGTATATTGGTGGTAGCATTTGTGTTTAAGCCACCATCGTAAGGCAAGTTCGGCTTGTACAATCTTGTGTTGTTGAAGTTGCTTGAATTTTCGATTGCGTGTGCCCTCTCGTTGTGTGAGAGAGTGACTGGTGCTGCCGATGTAGACGTAGCCACGAAAAGGTTGTTGTGTGGTGACTCTGCAATATACCACCTGTGGCTGACGAAAGAAAGAGAGTGTGTACGATGGAAAAGAAATGTTTGAATGTGCTAATAGTCTCTGTAGGTTGGAGAAATGTCCTTCCTCATGTTTGAGGTAGAAATGCTGTGTACGAAGTAACAAGGTCAGGCCTTGAAGCCAAAGTATGATTTGGTGGAATTGTGTAGAGACTGGTTCTGCCAATGGTGCGACAAATTGTAAGATGGATCTGCCTTGATCCAGAATGCGTATGATGTTCTTGAATTGCTTTTGTCGGAAAATTGTTGTGTGATCCAGTGTCTGCCGGTGTTGAATCAAGTACTGCCTGAGTCACTCTGTCATCTGACTGATGATAGCGACAAGTTTGATCAGTGCTGGGGAGCCAAATTTGTCGATGGCTTTGGGCGGGACACCCCAGGCGACTGCAGCGGTCTGCAGTGTCTGTTCTTGTGAGTTGCTGAGTGAAGGAAATTCCGAAGCAACAATGTCAAGGTACTTTTTTACCTGTGTTTTTTGTTTGTCGCTGATGCCTTTGATGGCACCAAACCATCTGGTGATGCCGGATTCAGAGTGAACACCAGTGAAATGATCCTGAAACCAAACACTGGCTTTTGTAGGCTGCTGAAAGATGCGCTGGGGATCCATCTTGGGATCGAGGGGTGCCGCCTTCGTTGGTGTGAGAGTTGACTGCTTCTGTCGCTTGGCGCCCAGAAGGGATCGTCCCGGAAAATGCATACCTGTGGTGGATGACGATGCTGGGGAAGCATGTAACGCGTTGGTATCTTGTTCTGCAACTGTTGTTGTGGAAGGGGAGAGGCTACCAGTGGTAAGTCTGGTGTCGTTGTGTGTAGCGTTATCTATGGTAGCTCGTTTCTGTCCACGAGTGGTTGTGGTGGGGGAAATCTCAATTGTGGAAATTGAGTCAGGTGGTGGAGAGGGCGTGTTGATAGGAGTGCTATGTGCTGTGGCTCGTTTTGGTTTCTTTGGTGCTGGTGTGCTGGGTGCCTCAGTGTTTGCATCCGGAGCACGGAGAGCTTCGATTGTCTCCAGTGCTGTTGAAAGTCGTGCTTCCAGGTCACTGATACGGTGTGCAGCCAGAGTGTCTGCTTCTGTCGGCTGCGAAGATTGAAGTGGTAGATGAGGTTGTGATTTGCTGGATTGTGGTGGTGTTGGAGATTCGGTGGGTTGCGGTTGTGTGTTGTCTGTGTCTGACTTGGCATCTTGCTTGTCCTTTTTGTTGCCGTCATTGTACTGGTCCTGCAGCTCTTGCAGGTATAACACCAATTCCTTGATGAGGTGTGACATTGCTGGCCGTTTTGCGAGTGTGAGCTTCTCTTGCCAGCAGAATGCGGTGGCTGCTTGGTCCAGATCAATTCTCCGTGCTCGGAGTTGACCCATAAGTTCAGTGGTAAAGACGGCTTCGCTGATATGTTTGCTGCATGTGAGATGGATGTCGAAGCCGTGTGCGGCGTAACGTAGCCAGTATGATGACCAATTGTGTCTTAGAAATGCGACCAATGGTGCTGTTGCGATCGGCATGCCTGCCGTGCGGTTGTGCACTGAATGTGGTGTAGATTGAATGTGTTTGGGTAGGTTGAGGCCGTAAAGCTGTCTGTTGTCCCAATGCTCTGGTGTTTGAACGAAGTCGTTTGGTATCTGGGGATTTGCAGGCGTGAGATTGGTGTGTTGTTGTTGTTGGGGTGTGACGGTGGCCTGAGGCAATGTATGTGAAGAAATGCTGGGGTTTTGAGTCGTCATCGGAGATGGACTCACAAATGTGTGTTGGGGAGTGGCAGGTGTGGGTGTTGGCAGTGTGGTGGGTGAAGCTGGGACGGTAAACTGCTGGGGTGGGGGAGGGGGTGGAGGGAAAGGGGGGAAAGTGGTGTTGTGGCTGTAAGGGTGAGCTGAACCCCAAGTAGTTGGGGTCATGGGTGGGGTGTGGGGTGGGATGTTGTGGATCCCTGGTGGTGGGGAAATCGGGTGCATTGGGGTGCTGCTGGTTGAGGCTGTTTGTCGCTGCACCGCACTGATTGCTGTACCGATGATGCCTGTTGGCATTGTTGTATGCCACTGAGGCTGTGTCGGCTTGTACATGGTTGCAAAATGGGGCACTACAATTGCCTGTGACTGCAAAAGCTGCAAATAGCACGTGCATGGACAACATAGTTGGCTTGAGTGTCAGCATCTACTTGTGCAATGCATCCAGCATGCAGCTGCATCGTCTCTTCTTTGGCTCAAAAGCGGGGTCGGAGCAAATGCTTGATTGCATACAGCTATGTGCAACGGGATTCAGGCCTGGAAGAGAAAGGATACTCGAGAGTGAAAGGTAGAAACGGAAGAAGAAAGAAAGTAATACAGAACATCACTGAATAAGGCCGAATCCAACGATGCTGAAATGCCCCGAGTGGAATCCCCACTTCTCTGGGGTCCGCACAACACCCTTTCGCCCCACGATGAAGGCCTCTCTATACATGTCCCGATACGTCATCTTGTAATGCTGATACTTAGTCCGTATTGTCCCGATGACGATCACTCCCTGTTGGCCCTTCGGCCGCCGTGTACATTGATCGGTTACTATATGTACCGTGCTTTCCGATACATCTCCTGGGGTCGCATTCCCGTATATGACGCAAGAGGGAATGGGTGGGTAGGACTTGTCGTCGAAGCAGTGTCTGACTGAACTTGGGCGGACCAAGTCCTCGCGCATAATGCGCGCGGCACTTGCAATGCTCGTGCCGTGTCCGGCGGTGTAGATGTATGTCTCTCCTGGTGGGTCAGTGGCACGGGTGCCGAACGCTCTGCGCTGCTCTCCAGCCCAAGGAATGAATAACATAGTATGCACGCCGTCCGATATTGGCGTCAGCACTGCCCCAAGTTCGTTGCACGCTGATCGCGTGCCTGATTGTAGCACTGCATGTGCAAATTCGGCTAAAGTCTCCTGCCTGAAATCGCTGTCAGCAGCTATCTCGCCCAAAGTTTTGGCGAGTTTGTGTGCTTCTTCCATGTCGACGGCGTGAGGGGTCGGCTTCTCATGTTCGTAAAGCTCAGAAAATGGCGCCACATCAATCTGTGGTGGTCTGCTCTGTTTGCCCAGTTGTTCGAGGGTTGGCTGACCCGATGGGGCAACGGCTGTTGATGCATCGTAGGTCGGGGCAGGTGTCCGAACGGAGCTGGAGGGATTGTGCTGAGCCTGTTGGCGGGAGGAGGTGCCCTGTCCGGCTGGGGGCTGCTGTTGTGCTGCTTGGCTGCCCTTGATGCGGAGGGCGATTCGTTGAACCTGCGAGGCCAATGTCCTTTGTGGGACCTTGGGTGGGGTGGGTGGCCTCTGACGTAGCTGTGTGGCTCTGTAATGCCACTTGTTGGTATCAACATCACGCACTGTAGAATAGCTGCGGAGCACAACCGAGGTCCGCGGAGGTGTCGACGAAGATCGCCTGGTGTCCCTGCGAGAACGACTTCTGCGGGTGTCGCGGGATCGGTGGTGTCTGCGTCGGCGGTGCTGTCTCCCGCTGCTGGCAGGTCGTGCTCTGCTGCGTGTGCGTCGTCGGCGTCTAGTGCTCACGGTGCGGGTTCTGCTGCGTGTGGGTGAGCGCCGTCTCCTGCGTGGCAACGGAGGATGGTGGGAAGAAGCACGTGCTGCGAGCGGGTCAGTGTCTCCCGATCCCGTAGCGGGTGGTGGTTGTGTGGGTGGTAATGTGCTGACAGAGGGTGTGTTGGCTGTGCTTATTGGCTGGGGTTGGGGGGTGATTGCCGGTGTCTGTGGGGCAATGTGTGCAGCATCGGTAGTGGTAACATTGGTGGGGTGAGATTGTGAAGCTTGTTGGAGGGTCGTTGGCTGCGGTATATGGGATTGTTGAGCGGGTTGTGTGGAAGGGATGCTGCAAGGTGCAGGTTGGGGTTGTGGAGCAGGTGGTGTGAAAGGAATGTTGTATGTGGCAGGCTGGGAGTGATGCGGTGTCAGAGGTGATGGGCTCGTGGGAAAAACTGTTGTATGGGTAGGCAAAGGACCAGGGTTCAAGAAAGTGGGGGGATGTTGCGACATGAATTGCTGGGGTGGAGGTTGTTGTGGCATCTGGGGCTGTGGTGTGCTGAGTTGTGTGTATACCATCGGATGCTGTGGTATAGGAGCAGTGTGTCCACATGGCATCATGGGGAAGCTGTGTGTCTGCTCAACGGGGATCGTAGTGGGTTGCGTCGGCAGTGTGTGCTGCTGAGTGGCAGCAATGCCAGTTGGCATCATTGCTGGGTATCCTTGTGACTGCGGTACCCAGGTGTTCGGGTGAAACTGATTGAGCACCGGTCGGGTTGTTGGTGCGTATGGTGTTGCTGGTGGCTGCGTGGTAAAATAATCCGGCCACATAGCTGCAACGAAGTTGGTGAAACAAACACAGTTGCACAAGCAAAGTGCAGGCTGTCCTGGTTGTCCCTGCTGGACGGACTTGAGATGTCGAAGACGGAGATAAAGAAAGAAGAAGGCCGATTACTTCCCGGAGGAAGCGCTGCTTCACTTGCGTTAGACACATGTTACCACGCCTGCCCTCATGTCAGTTGCACATGCCCTTGCAGTCCCTGAGAAATAAAGAAGCGGTCGAATAGAGGACAGACTAGCGAGGTAGCACCTGCTCATTAGACGCACTTTACTGCATTAGCCGTCCATTACTGCAACTGCACTCATGTCAGACGCACATGCGAGCATCAGAGAGAGAGAGATAAAATAGCATCGGGAGAATCTGAACGATCTGAACGAAGGCTGAACACCCGGTTCATCACCGGTCTCCCCGGAGGGTCACCACGGCGCCATGACGGAAAGCCGTTGCTCTGGAGTCTCAACGACCCACGCTGATCACACAGCTGGATTCGGCCAAGAGAGCAAGAAGAGGAGAGTATGTTGTATGTTGTTATCTAATCTTGCTGCCTCAGGGGGCCAGCTGGGCACCGTACAAATTGTTTGTCTAATCTGGACACCACAGGGGGCCTGTCCTCAGACTAATCTTGGCACCACAGGGGGCTGCCGAAAATTGTGCAGGTACATGACTGAGCGTCCTCACTCACTTCCCTTCCAGTGACCTAGCTTCGTTGGATCAGGTCAGTCACTGGAAGCCTGATCCCCCTGCAACAGTTGATTTGGTAAATGTCCAATGCCGGATTATGTTGAAAAGCGAAATTGCAAACAGTGTAGGAGTGACCCTCTGCTCCCATGTGCTAGGGAGGTTCACACACACACACACACACACACACACACACACACACACACACACACACACACACACACACACACACACACACACACACACACACACACACACACACACACACACACACACACACACACACACACACACACACACACACACAACAACACACACACACACACACACACACACACACACACACACACACACACACACACACACACACACACACACACACACACACACACACACACACACACACACACACACACACACACACACACACACACACACACACACACACAAAACACACACACACACACACACACACACACACACACACACACACACACACACACACACACACACACACACACACACACACACACACACACACACACACACACACACACACACAACCCACACACCCACACGCACACATACACACACACACACACGCAAAGACAGCACACAGACACACACACACACACACACCCACACACCCACACGCACACGCGCACACATACACACACACACACACGCAAAGACAGCACACAGACACACACAAACACACACATACACACAACACACACACACACACACATGCACACAGTTGAGTTGATCCACACTCCTTCTAGCTTTTCCACTCCACATACACACATGTACGAACACATGCACGAAACACAGAACAAATTCCAGCTTCACATAGACACAGAAACACGCACAGAAACGTACACACACAAAACAGCCAGACTCGGCAGCAGAATCTTTGCGAATTGGAGCTTGTTCAAGAAAAAATACTGGCTGCCAGTCCATCAGCACACAGTTCAGACATTTGTCAGTCCAACTTTTGACCAAAGCCATGAAAAAAGGCTTCTTTACGATTTTTCGAAGCTTACTACCAACAGATTTGAAAAACGTAGATCTGTGAGCTCCATTGACTGAACGAGCTAAGCGTCAACTTGATTCTAGATGTGTCATTCATGTGGACACGAAATCGTTTGATGGAGAGTTTTTGCAAATAAAGCAAATGAGAAAAGCAGACTTCACGAAATCGCTTTTTGGGACGTTTTGCGAAGAAAAAACAATGTAGCACCCATACCTCTTCTTCGCTTCAACGTGAAGCTGTGCATAACAGTCATCAAGGTGCGTTGCATATCTGATACGGCACTGACAGGTTCAAATCCACAAACGTGCTGTCTAAAACGAGGCGGAGATTCCGTCCAAGCAACCTCTACGGAAAAAAAAGTGTTTGGAGTTTGATTCTTGCTTCTACTAAACCAAAGATAAGAAGTTCCAGGATTAAACGAAATCAAAGAAGGAACTGGGTTGACGCTGGAGCGGGAACCCAATCCATTAGCAGTTTCCCGCTTTAAGCCAGTTCAATGCCCGTGTAAATTTATAAATACATGTGTGTATATGGAACTGTTTGGTCTTCGGAGGTGTAATTTCACTCTGTTGCTGGTCTTTGATGCATTTTTGGAATCCTTGGAAATCGAAACATCAGGGTTGCCGACATTTAGAGAAATGTTGAATTTTTCCAACGGTTTAAATGTATCCAAGTGATTGGCACTGGCCACGCAGCCGCTGCGAAACCCGCTGCCCGAAAAGCGGGCGGCGCAGCAGACAGGCTTGAAGGGTTGAGGCTTTGAATCGAAGCAGATAGATATAGCAGATAATTATATATTTGTAAACAACGGTATAAATGTACATGTACGCAACAATCGGTTGTCGGTTAATACGATTCAGTATTAGCACCATCCTTGCGATCTGTAAATGGTGGCTGCCGTAGCCGTTTGCCATGGAGCGTGCGTCCTTGTTCTCGATCTCCATCAGCTGCCCTGCGCTGAATCTGAAAGGTGCATCAGCAAGAACTGAGGGAACATACAAATATGTACACGCATGTATGTACGTATGTGTTTCTGCGGTCTATGATGTATTGTAAGTATGTCACGAACTTTAAACATTTATCGCTTGTTTGTTTTTTTCATGCAGCTGTGTGTATGGATATGTAATCATGTGAATATCAATAGCTACATCATCATAATGATGATTATGATTGTGGATCGTGATGGTGGTTATGATTATGATTATGAGTATGCATCTGAAAATGAATATGCACATGAGTATGGGTATGAATGTGAGTATGAGCATGAGTATGAGTATGAGTTCATACGTACATACAGGCATGAATATATGTGTATAAATAAATAAATATATATATATATATATATTATATGTACAATATGCGCTTTTAGTTTTCTTTATACGGATATGCAATGACACGCGCTGTGTAGATACATAAAGCCTCGGGCTTCCGACCTCCCGTCCAACCACATCCCGATTCCGGCACCACATCCCGATTCCGCGAGGTACCTGGGTTCTTCAACTTGCAGGGCAGGCGGGGCTCGGTGGCTCGGGTGGTGCTTGGGCTATTCAGCCTATTCCAGAGCCCACGAGGATTCTATCGTAGGGGGTGGGGGGGGGAGGTGTGAGTGCAGAAGATGTTTGGGAAAGATGTAGAATGTAGAGTTCCAGCGGTGTGCCTTCGTCCATCCGGACCTGGGGCTGATGCCGAAGCTGCAGGCTGTAGACCTCGTCAAGCAATGCCTTTCGCAGTTTCTGGACGTACTGCGCAGCAGTGGTATGGTAACAGTCGAGAAGCAGGCGCGTCTTGGCAAGTTCTTAAAACGCAGCCCTCCCCCTTCGATTGTGCTCCTGCTTGACACTTTCCATCAAGCAAAAGCAGCATCCTATTTGTGCTCTTCTTCGTACAGAAGCTTCGCAGGCTTTTGGAATCCGACATTTTCGGCTATGTTGAGATGCTATTGCAAGGATACCAAGCGATCGTTTCGCAGATCAGCCACCGTAAGCAAAGTTCCAGAACCTGAAGAGACTTGAATTTCTTTTGTCATGTCAGAAACTGAGCCGAATGATGTTTTGGTGCTGGCTGTCATGCACAGAGTCACACTGTGGAAGGCCAGAACAAGCACTCAGTATGCAGGCACCGCTGTTTTTCGTCCGATTCCATCCAAACCAGCTTTTCTATCGTCCACGACTTATTCGCAGCAAAACGCAGGGAGACCTCTCTGTTGGGCAGGTGCTGAACATTGCACCTTGGCCTACTGTGAGAGTTGCAGGCTTTTTACGGTTGTGGGCGTTCACATTGGGTTGGCCAAATCCAGGAACACACAACTCAAATAGGTTTGGGATATTGCGTGGAGAGGCAATCTTGATCCGTCCCCGGCCACGATCCTGGCGACAGTTTCTGCAGCCCAGATTCCAGGGTTTGGGTTGAGGGTTCGACCGGGGTTGGGGTTGGACCCTCCAAGTCTCAGGTGTCAATGAGATCTATGAAGCTTCCAATGCATGCTTTTTGTGCAGTTGCGAAGCTTCGAAGTATCTCTTAACTGACGGGTCTTTCCTGGCGAAGTTAGTAGTGTTTTCGGGAGGACAAGCTCCTTTACAAGCGGCTTCAGGAGTGGGAGGCACGTGCATAATTGCTTACAGGGCTGCGGTGTTCTTGGGTTTTGTCAATGTTTCACGGGGTGTAAGA